>VZUI01097894.1:0-297730 GCA_013401135.1 Cettia cetti | reverse complement strand
TCTTTTTCCTCTCCCCACTATTGCATTTGGTGGCACTAAATAAAGGTGCATTTCTGGTTAAGCAAACTGAGTTGTCCCCTGCTGTGTCTTTTGCACCTTGAGATCCCTAAAACGAACCATCAGGTCTCTGCATACACTTGCAGACCCTGACAAAATGGCTTATTCAAAGCCTACTCTCTAATCCTCAAACAGGACTTCAGCACACTATGACTGTTTAGTGTTTTTTCCCAAAGAAGAATTTGTTTCCATATTCTTCCTTCCAGGACTGCTCATTTTTACAGGTTGAGAGAAACCAACACCTCATTTGAAATGCAGTAAGTGGGAGTAAGGAAAATGCAGTAAGGAAACAGCAAAAAGACATCTAGAGAGAGAGCAAGAATGATTCCGGAACACAAAGTGATTCAAACATGCATTAATTTTTATCCTAACTTGGAATTCCTTCTTTTTAATCATTGTGGCCAACAATGCTTTTAATGTTGCAGCTCTGCTGAGGTCAAGGGCTAACCTGCTCCCTATAAGTTGTTATTTTTTAAATGAATAATAAATGTCTTTTGTTTTCAAGTTTCAATACTTTAATATAAAATATTAAAACATATTTCTTTAAAAAAATACATCCAGGTTGAATTTTCTGATTTTTTTCTTGTGGAGAATAACTCATCAAACTTTATCTTATGTAATTTTGCAACAAGACTTTACTCTAAAAAAGTATCACTGCTCTAACTGTACACTGTACATACATGGGAAATTATAAGATCATTTAATTAAAAATAATTTTAAATGAACACAATAAATTCTGCTAAACACTGGCTGAATATTGAAGAATTGTCCCTTCATGGACATTTATTTTATGTGGTTTTCCAGGTACTGTATGGTTTTTTAAATGTTTCCATAATGTTTTCCTTTGTGGGTATCTGCTTCATAGAATGACAATCAGAGCTAAGAGTATTCAAAAGCGAGGTAAAGACAACAAAATATGCACATTTGATAGGCACAAAGATCAGATCAGCACCAACAGTGTTAATACTGACAAGTTACTAACACAGATTAGACATCTGAAATACAATTTAAATCTCAGTAGCCAGCTCTAGTAATAAATTGCAGTGTGTTCATTTTATCTTTCAAACAGTAACCACAGACATGATTGAAAATCAACACTTACAAAAAAAAAAAAAAGCATCTCTCTCTATTCTGGAAATGGCCTGTTCTTTATGCTAAATTCAGAAAGCAGTGATTTTTTTGGTTTATTTTTACACTTAGGGGAGTTTTTGGTTTTTTTTTTTTCTTGTTTGGGTTGGTTTGGTTTTTTTGTTTCGGCTTGGGGCTATTTTTGTCATTTTGAAAAAAAAACCCCAAAACTTTCCAAGCAAGATTTTCCTGAGATAATCCAATGAATCTGCCATGTAATAATAATAATAGATGCCATGGGACTCATACTATTCAACCTAAACTTGAGGTATAACCAAAAATTCACATCTAAACCCAATTTTCAACTCTTTAAGAAACTAAGAAACTACTCTTATCAACACTTCTGTGATTCAGTGAATGTTTTCTTCCAATTTTTTTCCTCTCCTTTCACTCCTTATGACAAACTTTAAAAGAATTAGTCACTGTCTCTTTCTGGTCTGAATTTCAGTTTGTTGACAAACTAATTTCTAAGGTAACAGTCACGTTCATCCCACCTGAGACATCATAATCACCCCTAACTTGACACTATGCTAACCATTCGTTTTCAAATTTTCTACTGCACTATGAAAAAAATGATCACAGGAGAGGGCTCTGCTGGCCTGTGTTAGCCCACAGTGTGTATCAGCACCAGGCATTTTGGTTCATATCACCACTTTCTGAGGTTATTTTTGAATAAGTGGGATCTAATTGGCAGGGGTAAAAAAAACAGTGAAACAAAACAACCAAATCAAAGACAAGAAGTGAGAAACAATTAGGAGAAAAGTCAGATGGCTCTTTCCCTGTATGTCCTCAGGTGCATCATCCTCAGCACATGGTTTTCTGCAGAAGCACCAGTTCCAGACAAGTCCTCAGGCTGCTGCCCCCATTCCTAGAGCTGTGCCTGGCTGTGCAACAGCGCTGGGTGTCTGTCACACACTGTGCCCAGTAGTGTGGAAAATGACATCTGTGCACCGTGGCAGCAATCAGAGCTCACCGCACCCCAACCACACCCGGGCTGAACCCCCACACTGTGGCCACCTGCCAGCCCCAGCACAGCCACCCCTCGCTGCCATACGCTGCCCTGGCACAGAGACCACCCCACTGAGCCACCCTGGGATGGGCAAGGTGCTCGGGCCACCTGGCAGCAGAGCCAGCCCTCGAGGCTGCTCTCTGCTGAGTGATGAGATCAGACAGGGCACTGCAGGCCCCCTGAGTGCCTCAGCTGTGTCCTTTTAATTGAATGTGGCACCAAGGAGGGACCTACACTTGTGCCATAGTATTTGGTCTGAGAGAAATAATCATTTTAAAATAATTGCTGTGGCAGAGGGCTCATGGCCACCGAGGGTAACCTGCCACGTGCCATTTGAGGGGGAGGCAGGGAACACTTCACCCTCTGCACCTCTCCCACCTGCTGGGCAGCTCTAGTTTGCTTTTTCCATTCCACTGAATGATTGTAAGGATGACTTTTGCAGAGTTCTATGTTAAGTGAAACACTTTTTTGTTCTAAAAGAGCTTTTGAAATTAAGCCAAGGTGATTCATAATTAGATTAATTGAGTGCAAGTGTAAAAGGCTGGGCCGCATAGCCGGTATTTGTCCACAGCACAGTATTCACACCCAACCCACAGACAAATGTGAAGTGGTTATAGGTGAGCACAGGCACACCATTAGCTTTTCCAGATTCTCTGTATTTCCCCCGGATTGACTGCCATATTTGTTCTTTCCTCCTGAATTTTTAGAAAGATCAGACCACAAAGTATGACCTTGCAGTGTTACAGAAGAGTCAACAGTGCCCATGTTCAAGGAGTTACTCCTTCACAACAAAGTGCTGCCAAAAGTAAGAAACAAATGTGGCTAGCAGTAGAGAATGGACAAGATTGTCAGAAACTCAAAGATTAATGTTAGAGACTGGCATGGAGAAATGAGCATAAGGGGGAAAGAGCGCCCCTCATGCAAATTTGAAAAACTAAAATAGGTACACAAGTATATATATATATATATGCATACACATCTATATAATCATACAGAGTTTGACTGTGACACACGAGTGATCTGAGAGGTGATGGCACCCTCACTGAAGGAAACTTATAAATAGCCAAGAGAAGATACTCCCAAGAAGTGGGAGCTTGATCAGAAAGGCTAGATACTCTCTTACAGAAAAGGATCCATTTTGCCAGAATACAAGACAGTAGACTCCACACCTCCTGTCTCTGCTCTCTGTGTGTGGTGGTGCACCCCCCCACCTCAGGCCACACCATGATCTGCAAAAGTCAAAAACTATGCTTTCAATTTCTTTTCCCTTGTATTTAGCACTGATTTTTTTCTAAATAATGAACATAATGCATGCACTTTTGAAGGAGGAAGCTGACCCTGTAACAGAAATATTTTCAAGACCTAGGGCCAAAATGTCAAATTTACTTTTTTGTTTCAAAAAAGGTATGGTGCTAATCAACACAGAAGTGTATCTGGTTTTTAATGTGTTTCCATCAATAAAATAAGCTTTATTATTTTGCTGCTGCTGCTGTTGGACTTTCCTTGTTTCAATTACTCCTCGTTGTAGTATGATGTTTTATGTGACTCAAATTATTTTTGCCTTATCTTGATGCTCTAAACAAAATAAAGGCATCAATGAAAAATATTGTAGCTACTAAAATGACATATTCTATTTTGAAAAAGAGCTCACATGTAGAAACTTTCTTTTAACCATATTACATCCATTTCTTGATGGTTTAGTACATCTGTTTTGGTCAGGGTTTTTTAATCACTTTAGTTCAACAAGCTCCCAAAGCAGTAATGTACATGTTCACTCCCCTAACCTGGAACAGAACCAAGTACCCTCACCAGAAACAACAGACAACACTCACTAACAACTGATTAAGCAGAGCTCCTTTTTAAATAAGCTATGTTCATCTTACAGACACAAAACTTGATCCTGGGCCATCATAACAAACAATGAAGCACAAGCTTTGGAATCAACAGGCATAATTATTTTGGTGAACAGGATATGAGCTGCAGCACTTTGCAGTGCAGAGCGTTTGATAAAGTGATTATATTCACACAGAGTACACCACAGACACAGATTTTTGCTGAAGATATTAGTTTACACTCTGTGAAAGCAGAAGATGACAAAATTACTTTTCTTTGTTCTTGTTGGTTTCTGACCATGTGATGTGCATCAGGAGAGATACAAGCTCACGCAAAGCAGAATAGAAGAAAAATCTATTCTGAACTCAGGTTTGATGCACCAGTTGGATTTTGGGTCGCATCTATAAGTTGGCTGAACAGCCTACAAAGGAGAAACAAGGTAGAAGTCATTTGTGGTTTTGTCATGGGAATAGAAAAAATGGAAAAACCTCTGAAAAATTTTCACACAACCTTCCTACAAGATTAGTTTGGGCTTAGCTCCCTAGTCCTGGAGGTGTGGGACTCAGCCCCAGAGGCTTCCTCATGCAGATTTGAAATAACAGCTGAGACTGGTACTTACATCCCAGGTCCTCTGCCTGTGCACTAAAGACCATCAAAGCCCAGAAGAGATTACACAGGGGGTCGTTTTGTTGGCTAAAGGCTGTGATTTCACAAGGGGATTTTAACTCAAGTTTTTGCATCAATTTTTTGTGTATCCCTTTGTACAGCTGCCCATGACACTGAAGTTTTAACAGAAGATTTTGCAGGGAAATCCTACAGCATCCCTTTCCTACCTCCTCTTAAATGGGAGCACTGCATTCATTGTCCACTTTTATTCAGCTCCTCATCAGAGGACCCTATATTGATCATAGAAGACAGTAAAACCAAACAAACAAAAAACAAAACAAACAAAGAAAACCCCACATCTAGAACAAAAAACATTTCAAAGTGATTTAAAACTGTCAGCTAATTTAAAGGAAATAGGAAGATAGATAGATGAATAAAGCAATTACTCTTTCTTCCTTTAATATAATAATTTTCCTAGGCTTTTTTCTTTGGCATCTGGTCAGTCCAATTAACATTATATATTATCATAGGTATCCTTTTCCTAGTGCCAATGTTCCCACTGGACAGAAGATTCTTCTGATAGCATTCTGATACCCATTATTTAGTGTTTTAATTTCCTGACAAATTTATCATGTGTAATTTATCATCATGAGTGTTTAATCTCATTACAATAAAAGGCAGAGCTTGGTGTTTTCCACATTTTTTAATGTATAGGCCCTTATATTTTTATTTAATCTTGTATTAGAACTGCAGATTCCTGTAATAAAGTCCTTTTTGAAATGCCACATTTTGGCACTTGGTGGTGTTCAGAAGATGTCATTGGTCTGTTTAACTAAACAAATCTAAGCAAATATCCAACTTGTATCAAGCCCACAAGGACCACATCAACAAATTGAAGAATAATGCCCATTTTAAAAGTTTGTAGCTCAAAAGAGGTGTGCAAGCATCACAGAAGTAACATTTTCACCATTTTACAATGTTATAATAGAGATTAATAAATGAGGAAAATAATAGATTAAAGTTCTACTGAAAGTTTGTAGAAGAACCAAAAACTTGATAGCAGATCTTTACTTTCATGACAAAGCTCACTTGTCCTTTAATAAATGTCAAATACTGTCAAAAAAACGGGTGGCTTTCATAGTACTTTTATTTCTTCCTGACAATCACCTACAGCCAAAATCCTAAATTCTATCTCAGTGAATATTTTAGACAATTTAAAGAATTTCCATTCTCCAGAACATCTTCAGAACTATTACCTGAAGCTTAAAATACTTTTTCTTGTGTTCTGTCTGACAGTAGCAATTATTCTCTTTTAACCCAGAAGGATGCTTAGTATGTGGGATAATGCACATTTTGAAACCAGACAGAGGCAGAAGACAATAATGAATCCAAAAGAATCACTATGCACTGCTGGGATGGTGATTCACAAAGGAAGACGAGAGTCAGTGACTACAGTTCTGGGTATTGCTCATTTCCCAGCATGCTTAATTTAAAAGCTCTTGAGCAGGAATTTTCCAAACTTATACAAACTACCTGTGGTCTAAGAGAATCTTTCCTTAAAGCTTCTCAGCAGCAAGCCTCATGTAAAACAAAAAGACAATATGCCCAAGATCAGCTCCAAAAAAACCCTGAAGTTGAATTTTGCTTATCTACAGAAAAGTACACTGAGATACACCTGTACATACCCTTATATTAACAGCAAGAAACATTTGCATAATAAGTGTGTTCTAAGAAATTTAACTAAACATGTCAACACATTCTATTGATGCATTCCATTTGACATTAAAGATTTCACAGCCTGGTTTGAGAAACATGTGTTCCACAGTACTTCTGATCTTCTACTATTTAAGAAACTATTTTAAACTTCGGTGTCCCCAGCTGTATGCAACTGCTACTAAACTTTCTTTGAAATTGGAGTGTACATAATACATAAACTCTTTACCAAACTTCTCAGTCAATATGCGCTTCTCTTGCCCCCAGTTACCCCGATCTGAGCCTACAGGATATATGAGGGATCTACATGCCTACCAAAGCCCCACAAAAACACATTTTCTCTATTTTACAGAAATAAAATTTGCAAGCAAGGTGAAAAACAGTTCTAAGCAGTATTTTTCCTGATTTTCCATTATTATTTTATGATGCTTATGAATTTATAATTCCATAAACAAGCTTATTAAGGTTGAAGGCCCATAAGAGATTCTTTTTATGAGCAACAATTTTTTCCAAGCTTTGACTGGAATGATTATGAAAGATCCCAAGACATTTAATTCCTACATGGTAGCAGCTGAGGCTATCAACATATCCTTGTTTTGGACAACATTCTAATGACAAAAAGCAGTACTTCTGGAGACACCTATCACTGGATGCTGACACAAAAATTCCCATTGATGAATCTATGTATTTCCTTTTCTCAGCTCTGTGAGTTCAAGGTCTGATTTTTCTTTCTGATTCATCAGCTGTGCACCTTATTTACACCAGGATACAGGGTTCGGAGTTACAACACCTGTATGTGGTTGCTGCTACTTTTAACAATTTATGGATCAGCCTGGACACAAGACACAAATTAACTAGGCCAGGTCAAATACACAGCCTCATCCCCTATGCGTGTTACTTGGAGTTTACCTCTGCCTGCACCTGCAAATAGCCTGGTGCTGCTCATAGGTATAAGTAGAGGAAATTCTGAGGCTCTGGCCCCTGGCACAGCAATGTGTCTTGGTTCATTGCACCCACCCCCTGCCTGCATCAACTGCACGTATCCTGAAGCCCACCTGCCCTCACACTGCTGTTACCCTGTCAGCCACATGACAAGCAACCCAAGAACTTCCCAAGTCACAGAGGGCACAATCTAGCACAGAAAACAAGCCAAAAAACAGGGTGGTACCTGTGGGCCCCTGCAGGTGCAGCTAACTCATGGAAACAGCACCTTAAGGAGTCAGGGGTGCAGGTATGCATGGCCTGATCACAACTTGCTTCTCACAGAAAACAGCTAAAGCCAAAAGGCACCTGATGAGACATATGGGAGTGACACGGATAGAGACAAGGCAGTTAAAAAAGGGAATAAGTATGTAAACAACAGAAAAGGTTCTGGTACATGTGTGTCCACAAAAATAGTAATTTCCAGATCTCCTAGAAACTGCAGGATATGTCCTCGAAGTGCAGGTGGCTGTAATCCAAGTTGGGAAGTGTTTTGAAGAAAAAAATCCATAGTGGTCAAGAGATCTTCAAAACCTGTGGCAGAACAAAAACTGCTGATGGGAAGGGGGGAAAGTTGGAGAAAAATAGGGCTGTAAGTGTTTAAAATAAAACAAACAAAGAAAGAAACAAAGACTTTTTACAAGTTGGGAATTACTATTTCTTTTCCTTTCCACTGTTAACTCTTCCCCAAGCCCCTACTGAGACAGATTGATCCTGTTTGTTTACAAGTGTTTTTACAGTATGTAGGTTTTCTTATCCACATTTTGTTTCTAGCATTCCAATCATCTCTTCTACTGTAATTCGTTCTTTCCAGTCAGTCATGAGAGAACTAAATGCAAATGAAAGCAGAGTAACAACATTCCTTTCTTAATTCATTACCTTGATTCAATTTGTTCTATTCCTCTCCTTTTGTCTCTCCTTTGTTTCCCATATAGATTAACATATCCTTCCCCTCCCTTTTTTTTTCTTTATTAGCTGCTACTTTAATTCTATTTCTTTGTCTTTTTTAATAGCCAGAGCCTGTCTCCTAATTTTTCAGTCACTCTGCCCTAGTTTCTCTTAGATGTGTGCAATACAAACACACATACAAGCCCTGCCATCTCTCTTTCCCTTGTATTGCTGTCTCTCCATCAGCCTACAGGCACCTTCTCCACTCTCACTGTCTCATCTCCATCCAGTTCTCCATCTCACATGAATCAAAGCATCCCTCCATTGAAGAGCAATGTCCCTTTCCTCTGGCCTCTGTCCTGATTATCTTGAAGTTACACTGCACAAACAGGACAAGTTGAGAGAGGAGGGAGTAGTTGGAAACTCACTGGCCTCCTGAATGTTCCTTGGCCCCAACTCTTGCCCTTCCAAATATGAAATAAATGGAAGGAACAATGAATAACTGCAGAGAGTGGTTGTATTTTCAGAAAGCAAGGATAGCTAAATCATAAAAATATGATTTAGCTTAGAGAAAAAAAATGTTTTAGTTTTGTTACAAGTAAGAGGAGAAGAAGAAACAGCTGAGACTCACCAACATCATTATCAATCTAGATAAGTTGCAGTGTGTTCAGTTACTCCAAATGGAGCACAATTCCACCAGATACCCAAAAACTTTCCTTTTTCTTAACATACACTGTGCTGTAGGGACTGGGTTGTATGTCAGGTGTACTGAAGACAACAACACATGCATTGAGACACAATTTTTTGAATATGCAGGCTGGCAACAGCAACTTAATATTCACAGGCTGACTTTGGAAACATGAGAGAAGAAAAGAGGTGACAAAAGAAACAGCACAATTTTCTCTTGACAACATTCTGATAGACTTCTTCAGTTATGACAGTCATTTATTGAAAGAAAATATGTAACAATTAGCATTTCCCTTTTCTTCAACACTGTAAGAAATTTAAATCTAGCAGATAGCAACATGATAATGAGAAACAGCTAATTCCTGTATTACAGGTAATTTTCTAGGCTTGCAGAAGTAATTTATTGCCTACTGGAAAAAATATATGGTGGTAGTGAAAGCTACTTGCTTTCCTACCTTCTTCTTCATCTGCACACAATTTCCCTTCTACTTGTAGTTTGATGTTGCACATAATTCATGTGGCATTCACATCAGTCATGTAAGAAAAAATGGTGTAATAAGCCCTGCCAGGAAGACCTCCTGTGAGATTTCCCCAGTACTGCCTACAGCTCCCTCAAAACAGACAGACTCTCTCTCTCCCTTCTCAGTGTGCCAGACCTTGCATCAGTGCCTGATCTGTGGCAGGAGTTACAGGAAGGATAAAGATTTCATATTAATGAAGCTAGCTTGAACAGATTTTGTCATCACTTTCAATATAAGACTTCATCTCCTCTGAACTTTTGGCTGCTAAAATGTCACATTATTAATTTATTCTTTTACAATTTTGGAGTACAAAATATTTAGTAGGACAGAAAAGAAAGATGATACCAGAGCCATGATGTCCTTACTCTACTGTTAGACATAGTTATATTTTTCTTCTGCCCCCAACCTTCTTAAAACTGTTTGCATTAGGCAAAATCTACTTGTTGGAGTAGGAAAGAAAATGCCCCTCCTGTTTTGCAGAAAGCTTTACTAAAATTCAGCCTGAGTACCAGGTGGGAGGCATGGAGAAGGAAGATGGTGATATTACTTAGGAATGAATTTATTTTTCCAAGAGAGTACTTATATTTTTAATGCCAACATAAAAAAAATCTTACTTTTCCCTCTCTTTTAATCTTTTTAATATTTATTCCAGTTGCAATATATTGGTTGTGTTTAATTAAACAATATATGTAATTGAATATCTGATTCTCACACACTCCTTTTTTGGGACCACGCTATTCTTTAGACCACCTGTGAACACACTCTATTAGTCATGTTGCCTAGCACCAGAGAGTAATAACAAATAATGACAATCCCAAACAAATGGGGTTTACTTGGGCCAGTGCATGCCCGAGTCTTCTGCAACATTCTGAAAATCTCTGCTAGCCATTCTAATGCCCAGCTTTAGCTTAAATATGTAAACTACTATATGCATTTTACATAGATAGATAGATATATAGATAGATGGTGCTATATGCGTAGGTGGGATGTGAATCAAGTCTGGTTAGAAATAATAAGCAAAGTAATGGTGCAGAATGGCTTATAGCTCCATTGGGAGCTGCCCAGGAATAAGAAGCACTTAGGACTGGCATTAGACAGAGACAAAATAAAATTTTTCTATTTAGCACTAGTGTCTCACACCTGGATAAGGCAGCAAAAATGTGCAAATAACAAAAGACATCAGAATAACAAATAATGGCAGACAGTCACTCTGGACCTATTCTGAAACAACAGAATACACTTTAAAAAGCAGTAAAACCAATAAAAATCCAGTCATCTTGAAAAAGGAGAGTCTTCGCTGCAATAAAGGCAGTCAATAAAGAAGCTCTCTCATTTAAACATCAAATGCACATTGTTTTGCAACACCTGTTATTCAGCCATAATAGCTTTCTTAACCTGTCAAAGTGTTTAAGCTAAGGAAAAGAAATGGGCCTCCAGCTGTGCACTTCGGTGGAGAAAGTCTGCACAAAGCGATATTAGTTTAATGAAATGTGTACAGATTGTAATTGTGGTAATAAGAGGGCAATTCCCAGAGGGCCAGTAGGAAGGCAGTGAGTGCAGCCAAGCAGAAAACAGAAGCTGCAGACTGGAGAGAGAGGCTGATATCCTGTGTATGGACCCTCACTCTCCAACCTGCTCACCTACTGTACAGCCTAGTCAGATCTCCTGCCTGACAAGCCTCAGCACTGCCTCATGCCCCATCCTTGCCCATCCTCCTGCTATACTTCCCAGAGAAGAGAGCAAATACAATCCAGCTCTCAACAGTGGAGCCTGCCAGTATCTGTAACACAGGCTCATGAATATGTGAGGATATGAAAAAGTGGGGCAAAATAAAAAACTAGCATTGGAGAATGCTGGCATGTCTTCCAATGTTCCACTCTGCAAGCCCTAAGACTCTGCAGCACCCAGGAAGATACAAAGCACATTTTCCCAGAAAAATAAATTCAAAGTCCTGGCAAAATGAAAAACAACATTAAGGAAGGAGATGACATCAAAAACATATGGACCTTCCCTTTGATTTTCTTAAAAGAAAGACAAACACTCTTGTTTCAGCTTGCTTGCCCATGGAAGTACATCAAACCCATTATTTATACCAGGCAGATTCCTACAGGAAAGCTGTCAATGCCTAAGTCTATCCCAGGGTTAGTCTAAGAGAAAACATCAAGACCAGCAACACTCATCACAGCAAGTACTGTTTAGAAGAGCTTCTGAACAATGAAGTCTTAGTCAGCTGAGCCTGCTGTAGTAATTTGACAGTGTAATTCAATAAATCCATCCTTGCAGTAGTTTAGCAAGCTTAGTGGGTGTCACACAGATCCACCAGCTTCTACGAGTGTTTCCAGTGTCTCTCTGTGTCTCCAGACTGTGGAGATTCAGTAGGGCCTAAGGCAGAGAGGCAGAAGTGAACATAAATGGGAAGGTATTTGGAAAATATGGGCAAAAAAAAAAAAGACAGCTTGACTCTTTCCACAGTACAGAGATAATAACTGATGAGAGTGGAAGAAAAATGGGAGGGGAGAGGTGAAGAAGCAGAATTGGAGACAGAAAAAGAACAATTAATTTAAAGAAGGATACAGTGGTCATAAGAGAGGAAGAACCTATTCCAAGATGGTCAAACAAAAAGGTAAGTGAAAAGAGGAAAAAAAAAAAATTACAACATTTTATACTGAAAAAAAACATAAGCACCAAAGCCAAAATCATGGTCCAGAAAAGCCTCAAAACAAAGAAAGGGATTAAAAAAATGGGAATTATTTTATTTTATTGGCATAAACATGAGTGAAAAAGAGAAGGAAAAGTAGCTGGTTTTGGAGTTGAGAGTGGTGAGAATTTTCAGCCAGGGTCATGATTCAGGAATAGATAAAAAATGATTCATCTAGTTTCTCCTAGCAGTAACAAGCAGTATGCTGCCTTCATTTTCTCAAAATTGCCTTATTTACCAGTCACATATTAGGAAAAAAGTCCACAGCTTTATCAGGTGATTTGCAGAATAATGTTTTCTACTACATGGGCAGCTCACCAGTGAGGGCTGTATTGCTGTCAATCTGAAAAGCGGCAGAAAAACATAGTTTGAAAAGCAACTACTCATCTGAAAAAGTGGAACTCATCTAAGCAAACTTATCCTGCCCAGTCTTCTCAGAGCCCTACTGACACACTCTTACAAAAAATGTGTTTGTGATACACAGAAGGGAGAGCAATTCCTACAGCAGCTGCAGGTGAGCACAAAGTGATACTGCAGACAGGGAGGGAATCTCTGCAATTTGTTCAAGACGTAATTGGAAGGTTAACAAGGGCTATCATTGTTTCAGACATTCCCTTTTCTAGCTTTGCAACACATACCGCTGCTCCTTTTACACAGGAACAAGCAGGAACTGCCTGTTGTTATTTAGCAGCATTAGTGAGCCAGGGACCTCTGACAGTGCCTGAGGGAAGCTTGTGAGCTTTTTAATTCATTTCCCTGATCGCGAGGAATAGCTCACAACATGATGGCTGGGATTAGTTAGGACAGTACTGAGGACATGCCGACAAGGTTCATCAGACACAGAGTAACTACAGCTGCCCATGGATAAATTTATGCCACCAGTACAGATGTCATCAAACTCCTTTCTACATGCCTTCAAAACTTCTTCAGCAAAAACAGCCCTTGATCAAGCTAACTTGGGCAGCATGGCAAAACGTGTTGCGTGAAAGGGACAGGAGAGCAAGGAAAGGATGTAAGGCAGAGCTCTGCTGCTCCATCCCATGTCCATTTTAATGATGGATGAGAAAATTGCTCAGACTTCTCCAGCTGAGGCCTCGGTGGTGATGTGACACTATCACCTCTCATCAGTCACATCTCCTTCTGGGCCAGAATGTCACAGAAGACAACATGACTGATGCAACCTGACACAATGTGTCACCATGCCAGGTCTGCCAGCTGGGAAACTGAGAGGAGGGAGAAAGGAGGGAGAGAGAAAGAGAACAGGTTTTGGAAAAGGCATCCCTCATCAGAATTCCCATATTGGAGGGGTTGTTTTGTTTTTAAGACAGATTTTAAGACAGGCCACAAAAGCCAAAACACCAAAGATACATAGAGGGAAAAAAAAAACCCCACAGTCTGGGAAAAAATCAGTGCAGTTCAACAACTCAGTTTCTCTACTGAAATCTGCTGCAGGTTTTGGCAGACCTTCTATAGTAAAGGAAGGGACCCAGCAAGGCCAATAGGTCTATGTGTTGTTTTAGAAATCTACCTCTCTTTTACTCCTACTGAAAAACAGAGCAAGGAAACCAAGCCATTCTTCAAATGGAAGAGTCAGGTCCCTAAGGACTGATCCAAGACATTTGCATCAAACATCTTCCAGCTTTCCAAAGTGGGAAAGCAGGGGACAAGATGTTTATTTTATCTTTCCTTTAAAAAAATAAAATTATTTTCGTTCAAGATTATGCATAATTATGAAATGAAGTAAAAACAAAATATTAAGTCATAAATCATTAATTTCTGCATTACATTAATGCTGGCTGGGAGAGCAGAGAACTTACCATGCAGCTCTCCCACTGTTGGAGAGAACCCTATTGTTTCTTCACTTCCAAACAGTGGAAGAAGCTGTACAAAACAAGATGATTTTCCTCAAAAAATGTGTAAAAAGTGTCCTCCCACAATCAGACTCTGTAATTACAGAACTTGGGAATCACAGGAGTTTCAGTTAATGGTGTCTAAGCCAATGCCACTTCTGTCTAAAGCGCATGATTTTCCTCACTACTTAAAACTGAGATGTCTATATAGACAATTTAGCAAAGAAAAAGCACAAACACTTAAAGCTAACAGTGCCAAGTCAATTTAGAGCAAATTACTACTTTTATTTTCTTCTTCATATTTCCAACTATCCCATAACTCCAATAGCAACAACTGGCCACATATAAAAATGTGTGGCACCACACAACCACATAAATGAAAAGTCAAGTAGTGGAACATTCATATCAGTTTTGACTCCAACTGTAGCAAAGCTAAATTTTACATATTGACACAGATTTTACTAAATTTAGATCATGTTTTTGAACAAGAAGCTTTTTGACACAGAAAATGCTGTCACTGAGATGCCAGAGTAATTGTCTGCAGACACAATGTGGTGCATATATTTGCAATTTTAAAAGCATCATACCTGCCAATAATCAGAAATAGAAAAAGTTTTAGTTCCATAAGTGCAGCCTGAAGTTTTGGCACATTACATGTTGTAGTATTTGCTGCTATTTTCATAGCCGAATGCAAATTTGAAATTGCAAATCTGAACTGGCATTTGTGTGACATTATCTATTCTTCAAATTCACAATATTTCAAGTACCAATCTTAACAATGGGAGTTTCCTGAACTTCTAATGTCTTAATTACCAACTTTATTTTTTTCATAAAAATTAGGTGAAAGCTCAGCATTAGTGCCAGCAGACCCCTCTCATTTTCCCCTGCCTACACAGTGCTGAAACATGAAGTCAGTTGGAATTGCCCTGACCAGGCAGCTCTGTACTGGCAGATGGACATTGCTTTCTAGCCCTTCTCACTTGTCAACTGCCTTTGAGCAGTTTAGCTGCTGATGCCACTGAGTGAGAGGTTTTATAGTGACATCTGCCTGTCAATGACTCTGACTGCTTGTGTCTACCTTCCAGGGCAATTTTTCTCCTCCTTGAATGTCAGTTTGTTTAACCACAATCTGGTCACAGCTGCCAACTACGCACCATGGCAGCACTTCTAGTAGAAAAACAAGGAAAGAAAAAAATCTATTAAACATGAAAACATTTAATTCTGGCTTAGCCTCAGGCTGCATCTTCCTCAGGGACTGACCCAAACTCAGTGTTGGTATCCACAAATTCTTTTTATTGCCTTGTTTCTCCTTTGCTTTAATTGATTTTTTTGTTAAAATCACAGTGGCCATAATTTGCAGAAAATTCACAGCCAGACAGGGTGGGCTACTTCAGTTATGATGCAGTTTCCCTTCTCTTCTCTAAGAGATTCTTGTCCAGGAAACTTTCACTAGCCTGCTTCAAAAGCAAGGTATTGATTCCATTCCATGGAAATTACCTAGCTCTCCTTATAGGTAGACTAAAAGCCTACTTTATTTACTTCACTTCCTACCACTGTTAAAGTACTTCAAAGTCCCTTCCCAGTGCACCAGGAGTCAGCCCTGCTGTGGAGGGGCAGGGAGTGGAGGGAGTGAGCTATCCTCACTCTGAGGAGACATGCACTACCTCTCCCAGTGACAGCACCATGTGTTGTGATACAGAGCAAAAGCCACTTACATGCACTGTTATGTTCATATTTCTTATACAGGTGACTGAGGCATCATGTGTGGCCAAGCTTTCATGCAGAAGCTGAACAACTTGGTGAAGATACAAATATTCAGCAGGATTTTTAAAGAAACTACAAATGCAAGTTTGCATGTTCAATTTCAGCTTAAAATTAATTTTAAGTTATTTTTGAGTAATTATTTTTGCAAATCAATTTATTAACAAGATCAAGCTCCAAAACTCAGTCTGTAGCTGTGATATTTTTAAAATGATCTGACAAATCATATTTACAAGCTAATGGCAAAAAACATTTACCATTTGGAGAGAAAATATAACCGGTCAGAAGCATTGCATTTAAAATACTGAAAGTTCACAGTAATAGCAGAAAGAGGGAAAAGAGTCAAAATGCAGAGACAAAAGGTAAAATCTAGGTCATATATATAAAGGCCAAATAACACCACTTCCCCTGATTGCATACATGGCATAATGAGACATACCAAAAAATACACGACAGATTAAATCTCTGCGCCATTTGCTTAAAAGAAGCTGAAATTCAGATCAGGTCCAAACATCCAGATAGCAGGCCCATCAACACTATCATCTTACTCCTTTATCTTTACCACTGCCTTTGAAGGAGACTGAAGTCAGCAGCCTGGAAATGAAACGTCCCCTCTATACAGCCTCACTGATTTGTGCTTCAGTTTCATTTTCTCCTCTTTCTTTTCTGTTTATGCTTCTCTTATTTTTAATTTCCTTCCTTTTAAAACCCTACCCTTTATGTCAAGCTTTTAGCCAGTCAGCTAATTTTTCTCTTTTTCTGTATATTTGGCACCAGACTGAAATGAAAATTGATAATCCCTTCAGAAAACGCACATGCATATGTATATAATGCTGGAGCCAAGAGACCCTAAAGACACAGCAGATTATTAATATTATGCAATTACAAAATTATTCTTCTTAAGAAGCACTACTTTGTTTTAGCCTTATTCTTTAGAAGAACCCACCCTGTGAAAGCCACAGTCCTGAACTAGGAGACAATGAGAAGTGAAGCCATAAAGAGAGTGCTGACTGCCAGCAGACCTGACTCTTTATCTTCTCTCTCATTAATCTACCTTCTCTTCTTTCAATCCACCTTTTTTTGTCAGATTTACTTCACTTTTTCCTTCTGGGACTTGGCTGTCTTATTCTTCCTTCCCTCATGCTCCACTTTTATTTTATTCCCTCTCTTATTCCAACAAATGCTCCACAGCAGACAGATTCATTCATCTCTAGCACCTTATCTGGTGGAGCATATGTTTCTTTTCTTTGAGGTCAGATTAACTATTCCTTATAAATGTTACAAAGAAAAAATATGTGTTGGCAGCAAGTTCTGCTACTCTTAGCCATCATTTTTGTCCACTGCATTAAACCCATTTAACATGCTTAAACATGCCTTTTGTCAACATCAACAAAAGCAAAAAGCTGCTGAACTCTAGTTAATAAATCATTTTCTGGAAGTAGAAACTGAGAAATATTATGCCAAGCAGTTAATGCATATTATTCTTACAGAGAGGAAAATGGAGGAGAAAAAGTTTAACCAGCTTTTCTGATTATAAAATGTGCTTTCTGCATATATTTGTGTGTATACCCATTGTACTATTTTAAAACAAAGATCACACTCAAGTGCAGTATGTTACTTTAGATGTACATTCACCCACCCCCAGTTGGTCTTATTTCCTAATTAGAGATATAATTCACTAGTATATAAATTTGCAACATAATTCTCTACCCCATTAGGCCAGCTCCTATAACTTCTATGTACGTACATATGTGTGCGCATTCCTTAAAATAACAAGGAAAACAACATGTAGTATGAAAACCTGAAATCACGTAACAGGGAACCACAGCATATTCCATTAGCTCATAGCTTTCTCTGTCCACAGGAAAGATCCAAGAACTATAATAGCTAAGAAGCATTTAAAAAGAGGTCAAAATATTTAAAAAGTTAGTATTTTAAAACCAGAAATATCATTATTTAAAGGGTTGGGATGGACCAAATTTAACTGAAAAGCAAATGAAAACAATAAAACCTGATAATGCACTGTATTACAGTCTGTCAGTAATCTGCACTCTTTATCCAAAAAGATTGGGAAGAGCAGACAGGGAGGATGAAAGACACATTTTCTTCCTTCGTCTTTTCTAGTTACTCTATTCTTGTTTTAGATGGCCGGTTTAAGCAATACTATAGAAAATGTAGATTTTGTACCAGGGCTACTGTTACAGCCTGTAGAGGCAAACATTGTAGGAATAAACTGTCACCTTGGCGAGCCTGGCCAGACAGGTATTACAAACTCCTGCAAGCTAGGACCCATAGAAAGGGCCTTAAACATAGCAAGAAAACAGAATTTTTCATCAGTTTATATGTCTTTGCTGAATAGAACTGAAAGATACTACTAATTTAATGACAATTCTATGTCTGCTAGAGACTGGTATCAAGAAGCAGATAATATTGAGAGAAAGAAATACCCACAGTTGTTCTGGCTATGCTGAATTTCTAGCACAGGAAGTTTTGCTGGAAATTTACCCGGAAATTCTGAAAGACTGCAATGTTCATACTCAAGTCTGTGACACCATCATCTAAACTGCATGCAACCACACCATTGAAATATTTTTATGTTACTATAGCTCCTTCTGAAGATTTTTTTTTCCACTTATTTTGTTCCAGTGCTAGCCCCTCTTTTCTGCTAATATTAAAATGGATTTAACCTTCCAAAAGCAGTTAGAAGGGAAATTGGAAATTTGTGTATATCTGCAGTTGGAGTTCTATAAAAACAGGAAAGAAGCGACTATCATGAAGTTTTTATAAGTACTGAATTGAATATATATTAAAAAGTTACTAGTTGATGAAGCCACAGGAGAACGTCTATATAAGAACTTGTACTAGAAAATTGGGGAAAAAAGTCATCAATGAAAAACAAGAATCTGGCTTTTTCCCTGTGCAAAGCAATTTGGTCCTTACTGCATTTCCTTACATACATTGTGGCTGGTATCTTCAGAGTTTGAAATAAAATTAATGAAGAAAAAAGTCGATAAAAAAAAAATTAGACAGCTAATAAATTTCAAGCACAAAGCTTTTTCATTAACCATGTCTCCTCTAACATCTCCAGTGCTCTTAACTGTTTTTGCCAAGGGATAAGAACAGGGAGCATTATTTCCTACAGTTTAAAAAGTCCTTTCTAAAATGCAACACATCTGCAACCAGGAGTGTGTTGCAGCTTCCAAACAAAGCCATTCTTTCTTGCCTCTCTTCTGCACCTTAAGGAATATCAACTCACTCTCAGTAAATAAAACCACATAAACAAGCACCTAATATTTTCACAGATGACTTTGAAAGCTCTGCCACCAAAGAATTTTGATTTATGGTGGGGATTTCCCCTGGCAACTGAAAGAAGTTACATTTGCATATACTAAAAGCGAGTTACTGGATCTGGAAAAAACAGCTTGATCCAAATCACAAGAAGTACTCAGTGTATTTGATATTACTCTGAAATAAAAATTGGTATAAAAGGAGTCTTGAAATATTCGGCCACTTCTCCCATCTCTGAGATCACTCATCACCAGGAGGTCAAATTAGGAATTAGAAAAGAGCTATGTTTACAGAGGTAGACTTAATACAGAACTGTAGAAGTAACCACATAAAGCTCTCCTCCTTCCCTCTTCCATAGCCAGAAGTGGAAGATGGACCAAATTGTGCAGGTTCTGTCCTCCAAAATAAAGTTTGAAAGAATTTTGGGTCTCTGAAACACTGAATATATGATAGAATCCCAGACACCATGAGATTGCACACACAACCTCACACCCCTGAAAATTCATTATTAGGCTTACCAAGATGGTAAAGATCAGTCTCTCACTTGTGCCCCCACAAGATCTGAGCACCTCCTTACACTGTTGTGAAATTTGGGCTTAATTTTCTCTACTAACCTAGGTCTAAGACAAAGGACAACTGGCTATTCTATCCAGCACAATCTTCTTTGCACAGTAAAAGAGAATAAATACTTTAATGTTCTCATGTCCAAATGCTGCTTTTTGTGGCCACTGTTAATAGGATCACTCAAACCAGCAAACCACCCTAGAATAAAGGTAATTTATTGAGATAGCAGGCTTCTGGTTTTCCCACCCTCTCTCTACAGAGGTAACAGTTTTAGACCAGACAGCACTACATTTATTGATATTTTTCTTGCAGGTAGTTGTCTCAGTAGTACAAAGCACTGATACAGCAGTTTTTCCTCTCTTTTCCCTGTTCCTCTGGGAGGATGAATCCAAGACTTTATATCTTCCAGCTGCAGCAGTTCTCACTGCAGGAAACAGAAGGCAAGCCCAACTCCAAGTCACAACACTGACAGGAGAAAGTATTGAATGCAGCCATGACAGACTGGTTTGTTACAGTTGTATGTTTGGAGAGACTCATGGCATTTAATTCAAGCCTGATCTCTGCCTGTAGTGTCAGCAGGAGAGAAAGAGTAGGGAATGTCAAATGCCCCTCCCTCCATGCTGTCATACTCCCAAAAAGTATGGGGAAAAAATTGGGAAAATAAGCAGTCACTCAAAAAATCTGAACATATCTGAAATAATACTATCTTTACAAGATTTGGTGAAAGATTTCAGTAAAATGAGGAAAATTAAAAAAGCTGCAGGCAGAGGTACTGCTTGCTGCTGAGCTGAAAATGATGAGGCATCACACTGCTTGCAGCCAGGCATGATCGTGTCCAAAATCTTCAGGTGGAACTTTGTGATGTACATGAGACAGAGAGAGAATCTCACAAGAAGAATTGCATGACATCATGTTCTCTGAAACAAGGTCTTGTAACTCAGACCTTTCATGTTCAGTGGAGGAGTTGAGAGATGGTGAACAAGGCCCTTTAATAAAGAGCAAACTGTAACATTTGTATTGACATCTGATGATGAGGTAGCAAACTAACCCTTAATTAAATCTGAAACCACAAACTATTTCCAGAATCAGCAAACTGCTACTAAAACCACTACCAAGATCTCCAAGACTGGACACAAATCAGGTGAGATTCAAATCCACTCAATATTAATGCAGTGGAATGCCAAGAAGCTGGGTGTACTTCCCAGATAGCAGAGTTAAAATCACTGGAGTAAATAGAGCAAGTGTTATTTGCCAAAATGAGAAGCTCAATTCATGGCACCTGGGTGAGAAGCAGGAGAATGGTAAACTTAATGCTAAAAGAAATCCAGTTTAAGCACTCCCTAATTCACAAGAAGAGGTGCTTGTTGATATCTCACAAACAACCTCACCTCCTCCAGACATGAAATTAAATGGAGGAGACACCCCTGTAAAACAGGGGAAGATACAAGAGCAGTGCAGCAAGCACTTAATAAGATAGAAGCTAAAACTCCACCTGAGTGATACCAAATGGAAGCAGTTAAACAACATTAATCTCTAAGAGGTAACTTGCAGGCAAGTTTGTGTTGTTTTGTTTTTCTAGGTATAGTAGCAAAGGAAGCAGTTCCAAGTGATTACTTTTTCATGGTTTATGAACTACCCAGAAAGGCAGGAGCATTACCTATAAATTTCTTCCAACTATAAGAGGAGGTGGTCAAGAGAGAACTCTGATTTAAAGGCTTTGAAGTATGTGAACACACCTCCTCAACAAATCCATTCACACTTGTTTCAGTGTGCAAAGGGAATCAATTGTACTATGGGATCTGAAGATCCCCTTGAGACTCAGTGTAGACACTCTGATGTGTTTTAATACATGACGTGTTGGGGATACCCCTCCACGGCATTTAAATTCAAGACTTGCTGTGTAGTTCTGTGGCTAATTTCAAGACATATTGGGCCCACATCCAACAGTCATAGTATTGAGGAAACCCTCACACCCATTAAAACCATTAAAGAAACCCACCAACCATTTAAGAACATTCTAATCCTTGGGATGCCTGAGATGGGGGCAGTAGCTAATGAGAATTGGGTTTATAATAGCAATTGTATTGGCATTTTAAAGACTGGGATAGTCTCCTATTATTCACTAAAGGTGGATCATGCCCATGGACAACTTGTAAATTGAGGAAACATCCTTGGAAAACAATGTTTGGGCTGAGTAGTGGTGTAAAAAGAAATTATAGAGTGCTATTTGCTTTTAATTTTTTCAGGTGGGTGTTTTTGTGGTTAGTTCAGGGTGTCAGTATTAATAATCTTATTCTCCTTGTAAAAATCATAGTCAACATGGAGCATCTTCCCAGGATGGCATTCTGGTCTGAGTATAAATTAACAAATGCACCAAACACCAGAACAGCATATTTTGATCATTTCCACTCTCTAAAATAGTACATTTATAGTAATATTCACGCCAAGTAGTTAATTTTTGCAAATAGCAAGTATCCATTTACTCTATTTGCATTAATTTTCAAAATAAAGCTTAAAAAAAAAAAAATAAGGCACATCTTGCCATATTTTTTCACATGCTGATCTGTGATATGCTACATCAAAGGATTATGTTCCCTGACATGTGAACTGCTATGAAGGGACAATGCCAAATGCTGTACAAAACAAATTAGTGCACAACCTTCCACACCACGTTTACCAAACTGTTTAAAAAGATGAAATGCAGTTACAGGCCCAAACCCAGAGTTCACAACAGGCACTCTTGCTCCCTCATTTTGAATAAAACTACTAACCATGACTCTCAAAAGGAAATCAGGGAAGCTTCAAGCAGCAGGATGTGTGATTAGACTGACTGTGTGAGTGGCCTTTTTATCTCTTTTTTTTTCCTTTTTTACAGCAGCTCCAACATAATTTCCAAGGCCATATTTGAAATTCTCTCTTTGCCAGTCACACCAACATAGCTGTAAACTTAATCCCACTTGCTGCACAAGTATTGAAACAGATGGTCACACCTCATTTAATTTAACACTATTTGCTTTATCTTTCCTTCTGATGACCCTCTGTGAATCATAGCTGTTAAGCTAAATCACAGTATTTAAACTGCTTTTGCACCATAAACAACACTCCCTTGAGCTTTCTATGACTCTGACCTTTACCAGACACCATCAGTTTAATTTATATACCTGACCACAAACTCTCATCTTGTCTCTATGAAACCTAATTGGTAAAGGATTACTGCCTTTGGACAGGCTCAGAACTACCAGCAAATCAGAAGAGTTGACATGCAGCCAGCATGCTTCCAGAATGATGGGGCATCAGAGATCTATCCCCTACTGCTCCCCGTTAGTGTTATGGAAACAACCAGAAGCCATAAAACAGAAATGCAAATAATTCCATTGAATTTTAAGTGTAAAATTTTCAAGGGGGAAAACAAACAGAAAAACCCAACCACTCAGTTTATGGATTGGGAGACCATAATTGGATGCTGTAATGCCTTTGAAATAACAGACTCTCAAATCCATAAAATGGAACTCCACAGAAATTTTCTACAGGGATATGGAGAAAGAGTTGATCCTTGCAGTGGAGTCTGGAAAAGCTTTCTGCCCCAGAGGGAAGTGTTGCCAGTGTTGCCAAAATGATCAGAGAATTTGCTCCATTACTAAATGTGAATGCAGCATGTAGGATTGGAAGACATTGGAAGGCATGACCACAGGCATTTTTGGGGATGAACCATCACACTCAATCTCTGGATGGACCAGTTAACCAGAGCAGGGCAAAGTCAAACTCCTGAGAGTTTCAGCAAGGTCTCATAAATATTGCTTACCTTCAAAACACCAGAAATGTTTCCAAGACACTTCTAAGACACTTTCTTCCCTTTTTAGTATTAAAGGAAAACATCTCAAAAGCCATTTAGAAATAAGATTGGTAACTCATATTAGACCAAGCCTTCTGTGGCTTTTCACGTATCTAAAACATTTCCCCCAGAACTTTTCATGTTGAGTTCTGTATAACATTTGATCAAATGCAAATATCAGAAATGTATAGCCAGGGGAAAAAATAGAATATATAAACTTGTGTGTGGGAAATTTGTATTTTAATCAATACATGAAGAGTTTCTTAAAATATTTCTTACATAATTCCTAGGCAATAAAAAAAAGCTATTGTAGACTCAACATATTTCTATTGAAACATGTAAAGTGTTTCAAAGCCTGCAACAAATAATTTCCCTGTTGAGCATTCAAATATTTCTAAAATATTAGCAAAGAAAAACAGAATAAGAAAAATATAGATGTCATTAAAAAAACCCAACTTTCCTATAGATGGAAAAAATGATCTAAATTTTTTAGTCTCTCATGCTATAAACCTGCAGTTCTGAAACAGCTCAGATTTATTTAAATTACTTTGCTTTACCAGTGAAATACATGAAATATCTTATGTATATTCAGAAAGTTTGTGTCAGAGATGAATTTGGCACTTCATTTTTGAAATTGTTTGTGTTGAAGCAGATTGACTCCATGATTCCCATAGCTATAGCAGAGTTTTCATTTACATTTTTTACTGCAATTCAATTTGAACTCTAGGCAAGGTCTTCCATATTGTGAAAAATCCAGAACCGACTCTGAAGACAGCACACAAATCTAAATGACACAACTTTTTTTCTATCTGATGTCCTTTATTTTCAGACAGATAGTGTCATGCATAACACCTTCCTGTGCATCGAGTATTGGTAAAATAATCTTTTCACATCAGAAAATAGATTTGTGTGTGCCAGGCACGCTCCAAAAGTATTGGACATGCAAACATGAAGACAGCTGACTGAAAAAATTGAACTATTCTCAACAAAGCCATAGCAAACTCTGCTGGGCTCCTGAAAAACTCATCTGTATATGAAGGGACATAGATTATCCAATTAAAAAAAAAAAAAATCAGAGGGACAACTCAGGGCTTCTAAGTTTTTATCTAGGAAACAGAAAGTTAACATTTCAAGTCTACTGTCAAGGTGTCTACTTACATCCCATTAGTGAGAATTAGTTATGGTCAAGATTCTGAGAAGGGCCTAAAAGAGCACAACAATAGCTGCATGCTCCAATTCTCCCAAGTCCCATTCAGTTACACCATAAACGCTCCATTCCTTTCAGAATGCACAGCCATGCACAGCCTTTTCTCATCATCTAGATCCGGTATTCCCAAATTCTATTATTTCCCCACAAATTATATGTCTCACCCATGAAAAGAAAAAAAGGTGCGGAATGAGGCTCTATACATAAAGAGTATTTATCTCTGAAAACACCCAGTGTGGTTGTTCAGGGGTTACAGCTAATGTAAACAATTATCCAGACTAACAAAAAATTCAGAGCATAGTTATATACAAAGGTATTTATACACACGTGAACCCAGTCAAACAGTTGTCAAGGTCTCTATCCAAATGTATCCAAGTATCCAGCTAATTAGCCCTGGTAAACAGTCATATTTCAGGACAAAAATGACTCAACATGAGTTCAGAAATCCTACTTGTACAGGTGGGAAATCATGGGATGATTTTCCCAGTTATGGTAACAAAATCGCAAGAATTACCCACAGACATATTGAAAAGTCAATTTTAAGATAATAAATCAAATAAGCATACTTTAAGTTACACTATTTTAGCATTTGTGGTGCATTTGGGCTTGCTTTTTAAATCTTTTTTCTCTTGCTAGTGATGCCTCTTTGTCATCATGTTGAAATAAAACACACGTGATGGCATTTACGTGCTTAAATATCTGAATAGCAACAGATTTTCATAGCCAGAAATATAGTGCTAGCACTTGCAACTTCAGAAAATCATGAGTACCTTAATTTAAAATTTCTGCTATTTACAGAAATACGCATTGCAAATGAAGATCTCTCAACTAGCCAGGAATAAAAGTCATTAGACAAAGAGAGCATTTTATAAGGTAATGCCATTCAGAGCAATTCCAATCTGAATTTGACATGGTAGAACACAACTCATGTTTACAATCTTTAAAAATCCTACACAAATTTGAAACACTACAAAAGAAATAACATTGGCTACAGGATTCCTCATGCAACACTTGCAGTCTCCTCAGGGGGTGTGCAATACACACACAATCCTGCAGCACATATCCTAGCCAAGCAAGACCACTGCTCACCCCGTGGGCACTCACCAAAGCAGCCTCTCCAGGTGTAGAATCCTGCTTCTGGGGTGCTCAGCTCAGATGGCCTCAATTCGTACATCTTCCCAGGTGTCTTTTGGAAAGTACCTGCCCATGTGATGTGATCACCACTCCTCCAGTCAAGGTCAGCAGTACTGCCTGCCATTGAGGCTTGTTTATACAACTGCAAGTTTCTAAATTTTGCTTTGTAACTTAAGGTACCATTCAAAATTAGAAAATTTCAGCTGCTCCCGATTCAAACCAAGAAGCCAAAGCTCCCACACCATGCTCCTGAGACATTCAGCCTCTTTGATTTTGAAAACTCAACCACAGACCAACGTAAATATTTTTTCCTGAAATCTGATGTTCCCAGAAGTCCTATGATACTAGTAAGAAGCTGCTAATGTTTAAATTTTGATTGTAAAGCACAGGTGAACAGGTGTACTTTAAAGCATAAAATGAAATATTAGTGGTGAAGTATTTATGATCATAAGGTTTACCAGACTTAAACAATGTAAAAGATTCCAGCTCAACAAGAATGGGAATCTTTGTCCCTAAAGACCAGGTAACATTTAGCCAGGCTCTAGGAGTAACTTTTAGGATGCTTCTCACAAAGGTGCCACGAGAGATACCTAAGTACAGAGTGAAAATTTTTCTTGCTAATGGGGGAATGAAGGAGAGGGGAAAGGAGAACAGAGTATCCAAGAAGTGCTGTTCTTCATTTGTAGTGTATTACATGCAAAATACTTGTTAATCTAAACCAAGGCATACTGTAGATAAATATTTTAATTATGTCTCCTAGGTATGTTCAGGCTCTCAGAACACAATACTTAAAAAGAAAAAAGCATCACCTTTAGAAACAGAAGCAATCATAAACTGAAGCTAGACAGACAAGATAAAGATTTTCCTTGAAGAATTTACAGCCTAGGAAGAAACATGGTAGGTTATAGAGAAGAACCATCTGTATCTCCAAATCAGATGTTCACAGGAGGGAAAGATCCATCAATCAACTTACATACAGGGTGGAAATATATTTGTTGCTGAATTTTAGTGGTGGAACCACTGGATAATCCAGCCATTTTACCCAGCTCCTAACTTCACATGACAAAAAAAATCTTCCCCTGTAAGTGTAATTTTAAAGGGTACCTTTTACCTAGAGATTGTATGCTTTCTCCATGAAAAATGTTGTTTGCTGGTGAGGAGCTATTAATAAAAGCTATGAACTTACCCCTCAAGTCTGGTAGTGGTTGTGAGACAATCATGTAACAATTCACATGGTCAGCATGCCTTACTTTTGAGTGGGCCATTTTAAAGAGAATGAAAGTTAAGCCTTTAACTCTTGTCAGGAAAAAAAAAATTGTGTCAGTAATGGCCTGATAATCATTAGGCAATTTGCTGATCTTGAGGTCTCAACAGCAAGGTGCTTTCTCTTGCCACATGTAGCAAGAAAAATTTAAAAAAGGAAAAAAAAAAGCCAACTCAAATAACATCCTGAAGGTCCTGTTTAGCAGAAAACAGGACAGGTCTTAAGATACAATCATGCAGAAAGCTTCTGAATACTGTGATTACAAGACAATATGAATTATAAGTTACAACTGATGGACTAACTGTTGCATGCCAAATTTTTTTTTTTAAGTCTACCTTAGGATGTCTGTACTTGGTATTAATGTGTTGCATTTAAAATGTCAAAATAAATTCTGGCTAATTTTGGATAAGCCAATTCACTTGCTATCTTTGCTGCCAATGCCTGCAGATCTTTCATGAAGATAAATTTGTCCTCTAAAAGTCTATAACAGTTTTATTGACACTGAAAGCTGTAGAAAGAGCATTAAAATATTCAAACCATTCCACAAGTTCCAAAAATCACAGATGCTTTTTAAACTTCGAAACTGCACCAGAGTTCAGATATCTGGGTGAGAGGCAGAACACAAATAAACAAGTTGGAAATACTGGTAATGAGACAGAGCACAGCAAAGAGTAGCAGAACTGCTACAGGGATGCAAGTTGTTATCTGCTGCTTTGGTATGCATGGCATTTATTATGGTATTTATGGTATTTATTTTGGCATTTATGAAACCTCAACAATCCACAAACTTTGTTTGAGAGTTAGGGCTAGAGAGGCACAAAATGTCTGAGTGATCATCATGTCTTGGACATAAGTACCCATTGCAGTTACCATAAATGTAGTTACAGGCTTTCCTGGAGACTTCTGAAAATCACAATCTGTCTTTCCAGGATTAAGGAAATAAATGAGTAAACTTCTTCAGACAAACCCACAGATTTCCGTCAGCACCAAATTCTTATGTGTAGCTCAGTTTTTCTGCAATTGATGTCACCTGCTTCAGGCTGAGAAAAATGACACCATACTTGTGTCATTTTTTTGTGCTCTGTGATCAATGCTTTTTTATTGACTTCTGGCAGAAGAGTGTAGAAGGTTTTAGTCAAAGGAAATATTTCCTAAAAATTTTCACAAATAGATGTGGAGGAGATCAAATGTGTAATCAGAAGAACTTACACTTTACAGTAGCCCCTAGACAAACATTTGTTCATATGGTAATGCTGTCAAACCTAATCTGGCCTACAGATACTACAGTAGTTCAAGTACAAAAGAGTTATTATCATAATCACTGTTCCTTTTTAAACAATGCCTTGTGATCCTAATATTTCACATGTTTCTCCTGTACAGAGTCATCCACACCATTTTATAAAGTCCTTAAACATTGTCTGTTAAGTTCCAGTATTTTTCTTTACAAGACCCAGCCAGGTCTTATAAAAGCTGATGCAGTTGGAAGATCTTCATCAAGCAGGCACTCAAGAAAAACAGAAGGACATGCAGTGGTGCATGTCTTAGTTCCTGCTTGGAGCTACAAACATAATCTTACACTTATCCTTTTCCTTGGCACTTAGTAAAAAAGCAGGTCAGTCTGAGAATTTCTATTTGGTATCAGTGGGTGGCAATTGTCCAAAAAGGCAGACCAACACTTAAAAAGGAGCACACAATTATAACTACAGACAAGCAAAGCAGAATCTGGGCACAAGCTATGGCAGCAGTCCTGTGCAGATCAGTTATTATTTAATGTCACACTGTTTTTTACAGGCAAAGGAAACATCCCAGATAATTTGAGTACACAGAGCAAAATACGAAGAAGTTGACTATATATTATTCATGAAAAGATCAAACCTTTGAAAACAAATAGGGACAATATCTACACCCTTTCACTGTACTGGTGTCTAAAAATCTCACTGTCAACCAGAATGCTTCACAAAATCAGTTTGAAGCATCTGGTCTGTTTATGTTCAGCTTAGTGCTGCTCCTTTTGTAGAACACACTCACATGCTGCCGTGGCTGGTATGACCCAGAGGGACCCACCTGCCCACACCAGCTACTGCTGTAGCTGGAACGGCAACGAAGCTGTCACACACCCTGCCTGTTTTCCCAGCTGCATAGGTCAGTCTGTCTGATATTCCCTGGCCATGTAGGCAAGATATGCAGCATATAGATCTCCTGGCAATGAGACTCTGGCATGTCCTCCACCACAGAAAGTCTTTGTACTTTGTGCGAGTCCAAACCCACCCCCTGGTGTCAGGAATTTGCTTTTTACCAAGGTCAGTCATGCCTGTACTTCTTTGTAAATGTTAATTTCTTAGGCTGCTTTCTCAGGAAGGATACAGTCTTAATCCCCGAGATTTTTCTTTAAAATACAAAATTACTCTTAACCTTTCCTGGTAAGGATTGCAGATAGCTTGGATCTGTGAACCCCTCCTTTTTTCTATGACCCATTTGCTGGATGCTGTCTCAACAGGTACAAAAGACACACTTGAAATATCAGCAGGCTGCCTTGAGTTACAGCAAAGGACAGGTCAGTGACATGGGAAACAGCAGTTTTGGCAGGCCAGCCACAGAGCTGTGAGCAGAGGATCACTGTGCTCTCCTGCCAGTTCTGACACCTTTTGTCTCACTCCTATTTCCACGTTGGGTCTTCTGGATCATATTCACAGCCCAGAAAAACTACATGGACCCCAACACCACATACCAGCAACAGAAATCTTATCCTGAAGCAGATTATCACATGGAAGTTGGCTGAGGACTCCAATTAGAGACTGGAAGGTGTTCCGTTTACTACCATAGACCCTGTAAAGTATCCCTGAGAAGTGTCAATCATTTTGTGTACCCCTTGCACAAGGATCTGTCAAGGCTTCTCCTTATACTCATGCATGGTTTGCTCTGCAATATCTAATCAACTTGCAAGTCACATTTGAAAAAAAAAAAAGACAGGCAGTCCCATGCTTTCAGCCTCCACAGAGAATAGAAATTTTCTGAGTGCAGAAAACAAAGCTGACAACACCATTTAGGAAATCAAGAGTTCTGCATAGTTCTAAATATGTTTCTCAAACTGCTTTTAAGCATCTTTAATGTTCAAAAGAGTCAATATAGACTAGACAGACAGAAAACAAAAAAAGCAAGCATAACCCTGGAGAATATAATAGAAAATAAGTGGTCAAAAAGCAGCAGGGAAGAAAACAAAAGATTTTTCATGAAGGAACTCTGCCCACTCAGGGGAAAAATGGGGAAGAAGCCATGGACAACATAGGGGGATAGGACACAGAACAGGGTGAGAGAGCACATTTATGTGGAAAGCTTTATGAAAAGAGAAGTTGCCATGACTGGGGAAGCAATAAAAAGATTGCATGTCAATATAACAAAGCTTAAACATGGTTGGTCTGAGCAGTACTTGGCACACACAGAACATGATGGACCACATGTAACAACAGCCAGTGGAGGTGAACAGTGTAATAGGTCTTAATCCAAACTGGGAAGAGCCACCATACCAGAGGTGTGTTCCACACAGGGGCAAGAAATAAACAATAAGTAGGTATGTTATTATAAGATCAGTTACTTCACAGCAATGCAGGGAAACATGCAGCTTTTTTAAGACAGGCAATTGGCAGGTTGTGTTCCATTCTATAAGGTTTTGCACACCACCAGAGTGAAATTTAGCATCCGAGACTGCACCACAAAAGATAATGAAAAACCAGACATACTAAGTCTTATGCCCCAGTCTGTTTGATCCAGCATACTAAATAGGAAGGCATTCCTATCACTCCATGTTTAATGCTTTCACAGAATGAAATATCACTATGCACCTGTATGCTTTAGGTTAAACCCTAAGTTGGCATAAATAGCTGCAGCCTCACTGAAACCTGTAATTTTCAAGTATTCCCCCTTCACCTTACTTCCTCTAGAAGGAGGCAGCTGAATTTCAGTTTGCTTGTTTGGCACCTCCATCAAAACTTCATGGTCAGCATGGCCTAGAGATGTTTCTTTTAGCATGCTATATATCCTGTTTAACAGACAATTTACTAAATCTGTAGCTGACTCTGAACCTGGTCAGACAATTACATTAAAAATCTTCTAGCTCCGCCCACACATGCACTCTGTAATGACTGAATGTTATAAAACAGTAACTGCTTTAAAAGTGACAAAGCAAACAAACTGACTCATCCATCCCCTGACTTTCCTGTTAACACAATTAACTGCCTGAGTCAAATTTCTTTATCTTTTATAGAGGCTTGAAGTGACAAGGATTATTACCAAAACACTCCAGAAATTATTAAGTGTTTATTATTATTCCCTAAAAGCAAATCAACCCTTCCACCACATCTCCAACCCACACATATCCATGTCTGCTATCATTCTTGCTGGCCTGAGCCTACAGTGTGCCTTTGCATCATAGCAACCACGTTATCACTTACAGTTATCAGGCAAGAGCGACACACAAAGGCACAGTGGATTTTAAGCATCGAGACAGTATCAGCAGTGAAAAACTCCAAAATTATTATTTGCATAAGCAGCTGACAGTAGCTTCTGTGAAACTAATGACTATTTCATGTCTCTTCAACCAGTTTATTTTGGACAGAGCTGGACTAGCTCTTTTCTTCCTTAGTTCAGTGGTTCACCAAAGATTAGCCACAGAAATAGGATATATGAATCTTTACAGAAAGCTTCCAAGTGGGTTTATATATACATTGTGAATACTGTGGGCCCTAAGAAAAACGAAGGGGAAAAAAATAAATGGAGTATTTCACCATGAAAAACAGCAATTCATTACCAAGCAATTAGCTTAGTAATAAGTTCCTCTTTCTCACTTTGGGAAATTTCCATGAATATTGGTAATATAATTATGATAAAGGTTGAAGACATACTACAGTACTCAACTATTAACAGTCCACAAACAATTTGTCTTGTCATGACAGACAGGAGAAGGTCTAATTACACTGAACATTTCAAGGAAAGATTGAATGTTTGCCAGACAGCTCTCCATTGATTGCTTTTAAAGCATAGTACTGGACTGCTGAAGGGAAAATACAGAATCTTAGCTCCAGGTAATTAACTTTCACACTGTTCTCTTCTTAAACCCTAATGAAGCTCCCTTGAAGTCTTCATTACTAAAGGGTATTTGTTAATAGAAAGCAGAGAGCCAGACAAAGGTCCTATTTCCCTCTCCTGCTTTAAAAAGTCGTGACTATTTTACATTCCTCAGGACTCAGTAATGTCTTTGAAGTGAGTAATGATGGCCTGAAAAGTGCAAAGGGTGAGGGATATGTCATGATAAAGGGCAATATTTCCAGAAATATGGAAAAATCTGGAACCTGAAGAGAGTCTTAAAAAAGAGAATGGGGGTGTTTGACAGAGAAAAGAGCAGAAGCATAAGGAAGGCAGAACTATATCAATATTTGGTGAAATAGCATTACCCTCAAGTTAAACTGATGAAGATAAAAAACCAAAACTTTAGGAAATTCAACAACTCGGCTTAATCTAGATTTTAGATGCTAAGGAATAAATTGCTTAGTGACACTGACACCAGTGTCAGTGCTTCCTTCCAGGAAGCATCTGTTCAGATATTTAAAGTGCTCATTGTATCTGGCAGGGCTCTCCATAACAAAGATTTCCATCCAAGGACAGTGAATCCCCTTGCTCCAACCACAAACAAATACTGTTGAGCCAGCTGAGGTACATTGGCTACCTCAGCGAACGCGACCCTTTCCTTTGGCTTTGCTGGTCTTTGGTTTGCACTGTCTGGGTGGTGATATTTCAATGTGTCCTACTGCTACCCAAAAAAACACCAAAGTGCTTTAATACAAGCTCCCCGTGAAGTCACTGAAAAGCATATTTTGGATTACTCTTAATTCCCAAAACAAACATACAAGCATTTGTATAAATATTGTCCACAATATTACAGTTGGAGATTTTGTTGACTCAGTACCTGAGTGCTGGAGGAAAGTCAAGATGTGCAGTCTGTTTCCTCTTTCACTGTCCAGTTGCCTGAATATAAGCCAGAACCCACTAGGAGAAAGGAATAAAGGGGTTTTGTGATTTCATTTTCATCTATTCTGTATGTCAGTATGTGCCTTGACTGTATTAATCTACATCCTTCCTTGTGTCTAAAACCTACATTAAAAACAGGAGCTAATCTCTTTCTCTTCGTTACTCATTGGCAAGAGAATTTGGCATATGAAGTGCCTCAGCACCATTTGTTAGATGGTCTGTGCTTACATAAAATGTTTTCCTGGAGTTTACAAGTTCGCACAATGCATTTTGGAGGAGCAGTTATCACACTATAATCAGACCAGATGAACTGTAAATAGCACATACAAAAGCACACCCTAGAAATTTCTAAAAGGATTAAGACAATAATAACCATTAGTCACTACTTGCAATTATTGAAATGACCTTTTTGGAACACTAAGCATCTGAAGAGGTGACAGTGGTTCCAAGTCCATGAAAAATTTCCATTTCCCAAAACAGAAAATATTGCTGATAAAGTATTTGAGGTTTTGTTTTGCTATTAAAACAAACAAACACCCAGAAAAAACATACAGAAACCTTTTCACTTTTGGTGATCTAAAAATGGTTCTTACTCAAGCCATTTATTCATTTTTTGGAAACATCTGAATTTTACAGAGCTACACGTCTTACATTTCCTGAAGTTCCACATGCTGTTTAGATATAGAAAAGAATGCTATTAATGATTTCCTTTGTAAAGCTTATGGCCATGGTTTCTATATCTTCCAGCACTCGTTAAGACTCTCTAAAGCTAGGATTTATCTTTCTAATTTCAGGATTACTTTTATTTAGTTGAGGCTGTTGCTGTCATTAATCAGTAGCAGCAAGAGATGCTCGTTTACAAGAAAGGGTATTTTGGAGCAGGTAGAGGATAGTATAATCTCTAGCTTTTAAAAGAATCTATTAAAAATACAGTCAGAATATTGCATTAAACAGCTTAGATGCTAAAACTGCACGAGAGACATCTTAGCTGAAATGGGATAACAGAAGTGCAATTAAATCCAAACAATTAACAACGGCATATAGATTAAAAATGTTTCCCCAAAAGTATCAAACATGAGCATATACCCTATCAATGCAGGCAAGGAGCTTGCACTTAGATTCTGCAGTTCAGGATTATTTGTAACAGCTCCTATAAATTATGAATTATCACAGAACTAGCCTTTGCATCCAAACCCGTTATTACTTTGCACCACTTCATTTGGCAGAGGAAATTGAGTTCTGTTTAGAACTGCCTAACCACCACTGATAAGCCAAAGTATCCATCCCAGATCTTTGACATTACAGATAAGGGAGAAGAAACTGATCTTCTGATTGTAGCCTAAGGAGCAAAATATTCTGTAGTTCCCTGCTAAGATGAACAGGAATCCGTCATCAATCCAGGAACAAACAAGTAATTTTGGATCAGCTGAAAACTACATTTTTCAAAGGTTTCACTTGGAGAAAAATCATTTAAGTTTTATATTTTTATTCAGTTGTGACCAGCTCCAAGATAATGCTACATAATAATTTCATAATAATGTTGATCACCTGTGCCACAGGGCATCATAATTACTTCTGTGTTCAATTGGTCTCTTTGTCCTCAGTCTTTTACAACAAAGACAATGCTACTGACAACTAATAAAAAATCGTCTCTAGCATTGGAAGCCTTTGCATTCCTGCACTTACAAGTCCCAAGTCTTAATACCCTTCCTCACATTGCAGTCTAAATGCAGGCTGTTATGACCTGAGGGGATTCAGGTGTGAAAATAAACTAGCTTCACATGCATTCTGGTGGGGCACATCAACAAGATTATACAAGCTGATAGGAGACATGTTACCCTTATAATCACGCTTCCCAGTAGATGCATCTATGCCAAAACTCATTGCAGCAGGGACAGTGACAAGTAAATGTTCTGTCCTAGGAAGAGAGTGGAAAAACTGTTTTGTCATGCTGTTGGTAGATGGTTTGTGTATCAGCTGAGGAGTGTACTTTCATTGGTTGTGTATATTTTAGGCTCAGGAATAACCAGACTGGTTCTCAACTTTCTATTCCATTTTCTTCCATTAAGGTCTAATGTCCTTGCCATCACCGGAGCAACTGAGTGCTTTCCAGCAGTTTGTGAAGTGACATGACCGACATCTGTCCTACTGGACCTACTCCTCAGGTGTAGGAGTAGGTCCAGTAGTGTTTTGAGGGGTTTTGCCCTTTTGTTTGGTTTTGGTTTTGTTTGTTTTTTTTTTTAATTAGACAGATACACAGACTTGTGTGTGCCCTCTTAGGAAAAAAAAAGTTAAAACATGCACTTTTTACTCAGCACAGATGTTGTTTTGGTTTGTACTGTTCTTTGCTGGAAGTTCAATCCACAGTCTTAAACCATGTTCAAGAAAGCCTTTATGGTGCTTCATATCTTGCTGGAGTGACTGATCACAGGAGCCGCCTGCAGGTTCCTGATCAAACTTTCTTTTCTTGTAGTAAAAGGAGTTTTAACCTCTGGTGTTATGTTACCATAGGAAAATATGGAGGGGAAACAGGCAAGAGAGAACTGGAATGAGGAAGGATTATTATCTTCCTACTTACTTCAGCATTTGGTTACATTCAGAAAATACAAACTAATCAATCTCTCCAGGATAGATCTTTAGTTTTTAAGACACTGGTGCAGGACTTGATCCTAGCACACTTCATTACAAAACAAGGACAAAATCCAGCCTTTTCCTAAGGGTTTATTATCAACACAAAAAACACGGTGAGATTTAAAAACAAAGGAAAGCAAAGCTGACCCATTTTTGGATGTTAAAATAAAGCACCAGCACCCTCTATCAGGATATTTCAAATACTGGCAACAGAACAGTGATTTATCCTGAATAGAAAATATGCCTTTAGTAGATATTTGTTATGTACCACAATCTTCGTAAGTCTGCTTTAATTAAAAGTTCTATTTCTGTTTTAAAATTGACATGAACTACTACCATTCAGAGCTCTGTTTTGCACAGATATTTTACAGAGCTGGAGAGCAAATTGTTATGCAGTATCACTTAGATAAAGGACTGCAATAAGAGAAGTGATAATGAAGACAGCAGCTGTTACTAAATTACAAAAACAAGACAGATTTGTTGGCAAACACTAACAATCTGGGAAACTTTTTTGCAAGTTCAACACTTCTGCAAACAGTCCCTTTTTTGGTTCCCTCAATGGAGGGAACAACACCAGAAAAATTGCTTCACAGGAGACTTATGACCTTTCTAACATGACCCGCTAGGACTATAGCACAGAGAAGAGGACACCTGGGTTTTCAATGCCCACCCTTTCTGTGAAATAGGTTTCACAGAATCAACATATTTGATATACCTATCATCAAAATCCTTAGCCACTAGAGAAACAAATCTTCTTCAGTACAGTTTCACAATTCCTTGCAGCTAAACAGTTGAATAACATCAGCTTCTAGTCACTACTTAATTATGCAAGGCAGCAAGAGGAAATCTCAAGGACAAAGATTTTATAGACATTCTTCCAGCTTGTGGCAACTAGGCTAATGCCACTGGTTTTTTTAGAGCATTGGCAATCTAAACAACTGGACAGATTCATGATTATTCCAGCACGTTGTGGTTACATGTAGCTTACCCTTCACAATGACTTTTACGTAGTCATGGATTTCCCACCTGAAAATTATCAACTTGTGTTTTTTGCAATGAACTAAATGAAAGGGCATAGTGTAGCACAACTACTCATCCATGAGGATTACCAATCACTTCAGACTTCTATGTGCAAGTGTAGAACATAGATTTTGAAAACCAGTTTATTTACTTCTTCCTCTCCCTCTCAGGTGTCCCCAATAGGCAGCCAAGTACATCCTTCTCAGAGGATCCTCAAGGACAGCTTTTTTTTTTCCTTTTACTTTTATCATTGATAAAATGATAGGTGTCATTCAAGTTCAAGAAACCTTGCTGAAAAAAAATTGCAGTTGCATCTTCAGTGAAGCACTAGAGACAAAGATGCCAGGGCTACGGAAAGGGAGACTGCTGCAGTGTTCTTCAAGTAAAGAGGGCAGAAAAAACTCACCCCAAAAGATTTTACTATTGTTGTACCTAGTCTTAGTTGAGATTCAGTGAAAAAATAACATCAAGGAGTTGTGGAGAACTTTATGTGTTTTCAAACATGAAGATTAATTTAGGATGCAAATGCCGTGAAAATGCATTCTGCACTGAAGCATGCAAACTGGGGTTTTGTCCCACACTTAAATAAAGCCATACTTCCTTGAAATATTCAGCCTAGAAGAAAGGAAAAAAATTGTGTGTCTACATAGAAGAACAGGGTTTTAATTGCAAAAAATAGTCAATCACTTTGGAAAAGAATTAAACAATGAATTTTGGAAGTAAAGTTTTAATCTATTTTCAGTTCTAAAGATGCTTCACAGGGGAGGCTTCTGTAACAGCTGTCATAATTGCCTATGAGTGTTCTTTGCCTTTTTGCAGTATTTTTGAAATCTTTGACATGCAAAATAGTGCTACATGGGAGGAATTTGCTTTGCCTCAGTTTCTTTGTGGTAACTTCCCAAATGTATGTTACCACCCCACTGTCTCCTATCAAAGGGAGTTTAGCTCACTCTCATAAACTCAAATTTTCCATGGCACACTAAGCAATACAAGAGACATTTCACATTACAGTGTACAGCCTAGTTACCAAAATAAATATATATATATACACACACATATATGTATGTATAAATATATACAGTGTACAGCCTAGTTACCTATATATATATATATATAAAATAACCAAAAAAGGGGCTGTTAGTGAAGATATTGTTCTCTTCTGTGTTAGATGTTACATCAAGTGGCACGTCTTGGATAAGAAAGTAGGTTTTTTTTAAAAAAAGAAACTTAAGAAAAAATGGGGTTTTTTAATGAAAAAAGTACAGAGCAAAGGACAGATAATTTATTTAAACACAGCAAGTATAAAAAACAGAAGATAAAATAAAGAAACTTTCTCACCTCTTGTCAGGGTGATAATAGGACTAAATTGACCAGAGAGATATGGATCAGTCAACACTGACATAATGCATTTTTTCAAATATTATCTTAAATGCATTCTTTAGGATACACATAATCTTTAAACCAATCATACTCAATAAACAGATTATTATCAGAGGTCTGACAACATGGAAATTATCTCTGCCTCTGCTAAAACTTTTGATATAAGAAACACACTCATTTTCTTTCATGTCAACTTCATTTACTAGCCACTTCCTTTACGAAATGAAGTCAGGCAAATCAAAATCAGTATTGCAAGCTCCGCAAGCTCCATCATCAGATCTGTTTTATTCAATACAGAGCTCACACAGTCTGGACCTGAACAGCTTTAATGGGAGGATTGTTTTCTGCTGGGGATATAACACCAACTTGCCCAGCCATGTAATTGCCTGATGAACTTCTAATTTTTTGGAAAGGTGAGGTTTTTACTATTAGCCACAAAGAACCACTGTCTGTCATCACAGACATTCATTCAGTCCCAACGAAGTTGAGACCTGTGCAGTCCCTTCAGAAGAATAATGGAGAAGGACACTAGGATCTGATCCTCCAAACATGGACAATGTACAGAGATCAGATTAAGTAAATGCATGATTTTCTAAATGCCTTACCCAAATAAATCACAAAGGAATTAAGCAGCTGGAGCAACTGTCTGAAGAGTAAAGATGAAAAATTCTGGTCCTGGTACCTTTAAAGACACTGTGTAAGTTGAGATTTGCTCCACAAACATTTAGAATTCAATTTCCCCAAAAGCAACATGATTTGTGATGAGATATTCAGTACTGTCTTCACATGGGAGATACACACATTTGGATATCAGGGCCCCTAAAACTGTAATCAGATCTGACTCTTGTGATCATGTGACACTCTGTTAATTCCAGTGGAACTTTTGACTAGGATCTTCACAAATAAATTCTAGAGCTGCAATGAATACATATAAAATTAGTGAAAGCTTGCTGAGTGCTTAGAGTTTCTGGGATGACAAGTGCTACATAAATATAAATACAAACAATTAGTGCTACATAATATCTATCCTGAGAGAACAGAGTGACATTCTTGGACCTGTTCTGGGAGCTGAGGTGAATAACAGACATTTCATAATTTACTGTAAGATATGCATTTGTCTTTGAAGAACAGCAATAAGAAAATGCAGTGCTGGGGGGGAAAGGGAAATAAAAATACACCGTATTTTTCTGTGAACTGGAGAGAACTGTTAGAAACCAAACTAGTCCCAACCAAATTAGCCAGCAACTGGAGATGGCAACTGAACAGCAGGATTTGATGAAGCAACCAGTGTTGGTAATAGGGTAGTATGCAGAAATAGCATTTTAAAAAAGAATTTAGGATAGTTATACAAATGTTGTTCAGAAAGGTATAGCTGCATCTATGGCAGGAATAAATAGCTTTCACTCAGTCCTTTGGGGAACTGCAAGGTGGTTTGTGGTTCCTCAGAGTGGTAATCCCAGCAAAACACCACAGGGAATCTGACTGATAACGACTTGCCTTTGAGGAAGGCACAATCTCCTGCCTCTGAGCTTCCCCTGAGCTGGAATACTCTGGCATGTATATAAGCAAGAGCTTTTGTTCAGGAAGACGGCTGCTCCTCACCTTCAGCTTCCAGTTCCAACCCTACAGTCCTTCACCTCCCCAGGCACAATCCCCCAGCCAAGGCAGCAAGATGACTGTGCCTGAGGGGCAGAGAGCCTGTCTCTCATGAAGGTTTTTGGTTTGTGAGAGGAAACTGGTTTTGGATTAAACTTCACAAATCCCAATCTTAGCTCTGACCAGCTAACAAGTTGCTTTGTCATTTTTGTGAGAAGCAGTTTCCTGGCTGTAGCTCAAAGAAGTGCTATCCTCCCAAAAGTGCTTTTCCCTTTCTGCAAGCACTGAAATCAGCTGTACCAACTACCCATCCATCTGGTCACAGAGCCCTTTCTTTCTGTGTGAATATTTGGCAGGGGCAGGGATTTATTTACTTACCTCAAAGATCTCCTAATGGTCTGTAAGAACCTTGCTCTGGAGACAGCAGGTGAAAGAGTCATTTCTCACCCTTGAATGATCTTTATGATTAACCAGCTAAGGTGTTCAGCCAGTGATTTTTCAGGCATTTCTAGCTGAAACAGAGAAATGGAGATGCTGCCAGGGGCCCACATTGGCAGCACTACTGCCCTACTACCATTAACATTTTCCACTGCCCAACTTCTCTGGACTTTGATGTCTGTGCACATGTCAAAGTCCTGCTCCAAGTCCCCAAACACACACTTAAATGCAGCTCCCAACATCAACCCATTTGGAAATAAGCCTTGATCCTGTATATCATGACAATGACTAGGCCTGTCTCTATAAGCTGTGGACTGAACTTTGTCCCACAAGCTGCCAGCAAAGCTGCCACCCTCTGGGACAAGACAAATGACCCTGCTGCAGTGGCAGCAGAGCAGGGAGCCAAGTGCTGCCAGCTGCAGGAATGCTACAGCCACAGTCCCAGAGGAGACTTGCTGCACATCAACTATGCTTTCAGAAAACCCTGCAAAACCTCCTTCTGTCAAACTGCTTTCCCAGTGTAACAGGGATAATATTCATCCTCTGGTATCCCAGTGGTATTAACCACAGGAAATAGCACTCACTGAAGTAAACGAACGCCCAAAAAAGTAAACTGATCTCACAAAGTACTGTACAAGAGACCCAAACACTGCTGTAGCCCAAGGCCAGGATTTTAAACCTTTAGAAATTTCAGAGGGTTTATGAAGACCAGTTGGTGTTTCATACTGGATACTAAACTCGATATAAAATTTATTCATATACTGCAGCAACAAGTTTCACAAATGCCGAAAGACACACTGCTTCAAATATTATGGTCAGGGAGAACAAGCAGCTATGCTACCAGGTAGCAGAGTTTATTCTCACTGTGTGAAAAGTGTGCACACAACTACTCTGAAAACCAGAGGGGTTTCTTTTTCCTCCTCTAGCACCCAACAGTGCCAGAATGAGGCTAAATCCTAAGGCTTTTCACTGAGTGTTTGTTCTGTAAGGGTGCCTGACAATCGTAAGGGAATGCTGGCTCCTGTGGTTACGGGCATAATAAAGTGATGGGACTCCTTCTTTAGGAAAAGGGGTGGTAAGTTGTCATTCCTCTGCAAGCTCCTTTTAAGACACCATTTTCCATCTGGGATCATTTTTAACAGCATGTCTTTTCCCTCCATTTTCCCATTAGAAAGAACTGGGAACAAACAAGAAATTTGTTTAATCGTCTTCTGTGAGTTCAGCTGAATTCTAATGCTGTTTGATTACGGCTAGTCACTAAAATGTCAAGTGCATTTCCATTTAGAGTGCTTGCTTAAACAGCCGTGCAAATGGGGACCACCCAAAAATCAGCATACATCATGAGAGATTTGAGCTTCCTTATGGTGTATACTTGTTTCAATCCACACTCTTGCTCTTTAAAATTATGCATTTTTACAGCACATCATTTCCTTAAATGAGGATGATACATCACTGCTGTAGATTGACTCATGAGGCCCATTAATAAAGGCCAGGGTTTTCCAGCAGCTTTTCTCATTGGGAAGGTGTTATCTTACCATCTAAATTTGTAATGAATATGATGCTCTTAGCCTATGCAGAGTTCCAGCTCCCCTTGTCAATTTGGTTGGAGGTTTTCATTGCACAGGCAGTGGTATCGTGTTAGAGAATAAATAATGTATTGTTCCTTTCCCTAAGTAAGTAGCTATTCATTTAAGATGCACCAAAAATGCTTAAAGTGTAATTGTTACCCTTGTCATATGGGATTCACCTCTAATAAAACATCTCTGCCTGAAGATGCCCAAAACATTACCCTATTGTACAATTTCTAGTATTATGCTGCTGCATGATGCATTTTCAGTACAAGACAAGATATACTAACGTCCAGAAAGCCTTTGATTTTATGTTTGTAGTTTTCCCACATTCTTTTCCTTTCCAAAATAAGTAGAGCTGATCAGAAAATGGGATGGGAGACTGCAATAATATATGGGGAGAAAGAACCCTAAAAATCTCTGTTTGATCAAATGCTGACTTGATAATAAAAAAATGCATTAGGGTATCATTTTTTTCCATGAGGAAAAAAAAAAATCAGAGTTTTAGGATGTTATGTTTAAAAATCTAGGGATTGTAGCATTTTTAAAATAAAGAAAATATTTTGGATGCAGTGCAGAAGAGTAATGTGTTAGATATTATTTAACTTATTGGGACTGAGAATTTCAGAAGTCCCTAAAGGGATCAAAAAATGGTACAGACATTCTCTGAGTACTGGACACCCAATTCCCTGATTGTTTAAAGTATTGAATTTAATACTTCAAGTATTAATAATTTAATTGAACAAATAAATGTTAAGCATACTCACTGGAACTGATCAGGCTCCCACAACAAAGGATTTTGCAAAGGAGACAAAATTATTAGTTTTCATCACCTCCTTAAACTATTAGCTTGTGGTCTTCTTTTCTTCCTCATGTTGTGTCTATGTATTAATTTATATAATAAATTATCCCTGTTTTGGAGCCTAGAAAAGCTTTCTACACAAAGCTTCACTAAATTTTGGGAAAGTAGAGTTGCATGATGATCTGTACTGTACTCTCAGTCAGCTGAAAACTGTTGTAGGAATGGTATTTCACATGATGTTACTTCCTCTTCTGGTCAAAATTAGGAAGTGCACAGATATTTTTCCCATCCTTTCAAGTTTAACATAGCACTTTTGAATCTTCAAACAATTCAACAGGCTCGAGCTGTGTTCACTTCCCACAGGCTCTTCATCATAAAATATAATTTTTGTTAGTACATGAAGTACTAACAACAGCATATATATCTATATATATATATCAGGTATTAGACCTACACAGCACACATCTTTCCATACAGAAGAGGGCCTCCAAGGAATTCATTGTCTAAATATAAAACTGGAGAGATACTTGGAACCATCACTTCCCTGTTCATCTGATTCAGCATAAAGAGCTGCATTGAAAACCTATTCTGAAAAGGCTTAGGCTCCTGTTAGGGCCTGATGCATTTTTAGTAGTTTTAGCTGGTTTAAATGCAGTTTCTCTGTTTATTACTGACAGGCAGTAAATAAGGACGGTGTGGAACTGTTGTTTTAGGAGCATATTTTGTTGTTTGTTTGTTTGTTTTTTAGAGAAAACTCTTAAAGAACAAGAGAATAATAGCCAATTATACTACAAGACTCCTTACAGGAATAACAAAGCAGTACGTTCTCTTACGTACATTGGATCCACAGAATTAATTAAAAGAGATAAATCAGAGTCTGATTGCCAAGATATTTTGAAAAATTCCAAAAGCTTAAGACTTACCTACTTAATTGGTAGGTTACTAAATTGGTAGGTTCTAGGTCTAGTTAACACTCTCCAGCCTTACTCTCACAATTCCCTGTACTCTGCCAAAGTTTCCAACCCAGCCTTGTCTGATGAAGTTCAAATTAATAACAGTGTCTTGAAGACACGAGAGGTTTGGCCAACTTTGCAAAAGGCCAGTGTAATAACTGGAAGGTGCTAGGTCAGTCAGGCCTGCTATCAACATTACTGTGCACACCTGCAGGCTATATTGGACTCAGGAGAGGAGTAACCACATAATTAGGTAGACTGACATTTTACTGCAGGTTGAAGTAATTAGGGGACTGGCAAAACAGGAGAATGACTTTCTAAAGCTTACACTGTTGCACATACTGCCTAGGGTTTAAAATTAATAGTGTGAAGGAGAGAACTTGATACTCTCTGATGCAGTCATTATTACCAGAGACAGACAAGCCAAATAAGCAACATTTTAATTCACCTCTGAGATATTTTAAAATTGTAAGGGCCAGAGCTGGTGTCCTGGTTTGAACTTGCATACAAATGAGCATCAAAAATGTTCACAACAACCAAGAAAAAAAGATTGACTATATTATATAGTGTATATATGCATTATGGCAGCTCCCAGTGTATCACCTGAGCTGTAAGACATACCTGGCAACAGCAACATGTTGCTTTAAAAGTAATTCCATGTGCTTTGTTCATTCAGAAAAAGGAAAACAGGACCAAAACTCAACTTGGTCTTTTATCATTATGCCTTCTAGCCTTTCTCCATAATGTTTTATAACCATGCATCAACCACAAGTGGTGAGCATATTTCCCATCTGCTGGGGCTAAATGTGCTGTGATCAGTACCAGCAAGAAGACACACAGTGAAACTGTGTCCAACCTAGATTAAAATCTGGAAAGCTGTGTTATCCAAGGGATGTATTGATTCTGAGGATATCAGCAACATTTTATGTTGCAGTTCCATAGTCATGAGCTAAACCATGACACATTGGCTCCAAACCTTAATCTTGTCTCTTTAACTTTAATCAAACATCCAGTAGTAAAAAAAAGCAGATGCAATAAAATGGAATAAAACAGACTATATAAAGGATGAATAATTGCTCGATAAGTGCTGCCATCCATAGGAGTGGTGTTTGCTAAACAACATTCCACATATCTTCACATAAAACCCCTCTTGTGGAATTGGGATAAAATGCAATTGCCCAAAAATACACTATATTGTGATAAAGCCTCTCTCTTTGCTAGAAAGTGCAGATAAAATCTTTTCTCCTGGTTAAACTACTGTCAAGAATTGATCAAACTCAGCATGAATGGACAGCTGTGGATTTTTTGTTCTCTTAGAGGCTTTATTTTCTTCATTTTCTTTTAAAGTCCTTCAGGATAAGCTACTATCCTGTGTTCATACCCAAATTACAGAGTCAGGCAGTATCACAGACACTTCAAATGGGCAGCTCATTTCCTGTAGCTTTTCTGTGCTTTTGGCTGTGGAAAGAGCCTGAAATCCCACCTTCATACGAAGGACACCTGCGTGGAAGGAGAAAGCAAGAGCAAGACCCCCTGTCATGTGATTGGTTACCCTCGATTTGTAATGCAAAGATCTGTTAATAAGAGCCATCTGTCTTGCACAATGCCTCCCTACACTGAACACTTTTACCAAGGCCCCCAAACCACAACTGACTGAGACTTATCCCGAGGCAGTTTGTAGATGAAAAGAAAAGACTTGGATTAAAGAGGCACTTCCCAGCGATGCTTGCTGAATGGTTTTAGGAAGCCAGCCAAGGTGCTGAAGCCATTACTCACCAAAAAGTCAACCCAGCTGACAAATTTTTAAAAGAACCAAAGCTTACTGGCCAAGATATGTCCATTCCTCTTCTACATTAGTCATCCTCTCATTACACCCACACCACCATAATCTGCTATAACAGGAAGAATCCCTCCATGGCAGTGTCCATTAAGCAATCATGCTTTCATGTATATATCTGTCACAGCAAAATTTCACCATTCCTGAGATTTTACACTTAAAAAACAATAATTAAAAAGAATAGGAGCAGTGCTTTGCTTTCTTATAATATCCCTTTAAAGTATCCTTACATGAAGAGGTCATTCATAACTCTGGTCAATGCTATGTGTTTTCCTCTAAAGAAAACACAGCATCTTAAAATGGTTTAGGTCAGATGCACATAAGCAAAATAGATTTTTCACTTCAGCAGAATGATCAAAATTTACAGTAGCTCAGAATTCCATCTGTTAATTCTACAAAGTTCTTTAAGTTCCTGTTAGAAGATCTAAAGCATTACACAGATTTGATAGCAAACAAAAGAAAAGGTGTATTGTAGCAAGATAGAGATCAGCCAATAACCTGTTTTTCCAGGTAATTAACAGCATGACAAGCGGACATAATCTAAAGCTGCACCAGAAGGAGGTACAGGTTGGACATCAGGAAGAATTCTTTCATTGAAAGTGTAGTTAAGCACTGGAAAAGGCTGCCCAGGGAGGTGGTGGAGTTACCATTCCTGGAAGTGTTTAAGAAGTAATTGGACGTGGCGCTCAGTGCCATGCTTTTGCTGGCATGGTGGTGTTCACACAAAGGTTGGACTTGATGACCTTGGACGTCTTGTCCAACCTTGATGATTGTATGTTTCTATTATTCTGTGATTAATACAGGACATGAGCAATGCTAGGTTATTGTTTGGTTGCAAATGAAGCAAGTTTACATGGGTCATGATATTTAAGTCACAAGCTCTGGATTGCATGCATTTTGCCATCCACTTAGCCAGCATGACATGTGATGCTGGACTGAGGTGGTACTTCTAGGCAGCTCCTTGGCAGCAATGTTTATGGACCAGCCTTCTGTGGTCAGCAACAGCTTGGATGAAACTTCAGAATGCTCCCTACACTACTATGGGAATGCTCTTTGTGTACTTGCACTGCAAGGATTGTCTGCCTCTCATCTCTGTGTGCTTGCATGTGTGTATCGACCTCCTGAATGACTTGTGAGCAAGTGCACTTAGAGGCAGCACAGGCTGGAGCCTGGCAATGGTCCCGCAAGTAAGAATGCAGCTGCATATTTTTTCTGAAGTGGAAAACTTGTTTCCTGTTGTTTGGGTATGCCTCCAAAAGCAGTGAAGGATCTATAGCTTTCTGCAGCTGGTGCTGTTGCTAGTTATCATCTGTAATAACAAAGATGTCAAAGTTTAGGCTCATGCTGTGACAGCACGAATGACTGGGGGCAGGGAGTTATGAACAAAGAGAGGGGAAATGCCAAGAGAGGACAAATTTCAGGGAGGTGGTAATAGTGGCACTGGTCACTTGATAAAGATAAGGAAGATAATGATAAAGAAAGTGATAACTGTATGTGTGCCACTGTGTCTTAAGATGCCAGAAGACTGCCATGTTCATGTGCTACAGATTCCTGGCAAGAAGGCAAACCTATGACTGGGGGTGGCTGGGGTGGCTGGCCCGTCCTCTGGTGCTAAGGAACAAGAAACCATGGTAGAGTAACAAGAAAGGATGCAGTGGGATGATTAGAGCAGAGGATCAGTGAAATGGTGGCCATCCATGCCAGTCCTTATGCAGGACAGTGTGTTTCTGGTTCACATCACACCCTGTCAGTAGGAGCATTTCTTCAGAGCAGCCAAGTGAAGCTGTTCCAAGGCTGTCCTGACGCCATTCTCTCAGAAGACACACTCAAAGCACAGGCATGAAGAGCAATCTGCCCAAGTCTGGCCAGGAGACCTCCCAAGCTGGTAAATGATAGAGGATTACTATTTTCATCTGAGAGATACAGTTCAGTATTTCAGGCCCTGATGCAAAAGCTGAGAATCAGCACTGGAGGCTGAAGCTGGGGGAAGGAAGCAGCAAGTGAACGATAACTGCCTAGATGTACTTTATGATATGAATTCAGTTCAAGATAAAAATGGATCAGCTAAAAATTGTTCAACATTTCAAAAGATGAGACAATTGTGTCCAGTGTGTTCAATGTATGGTTTCCTCTTCGGCAGTTTTTCCAGAAAATACCACTCAACCAAATTAAAAATTATGAGTCCCCACAGAAGACTTCCTTATATGACTGCCCAGTTATTTTCTGCATTATGGGCGTCTTCTTCAGCACTGGTTGTAATGTGGGATTCACTCAATCTTGTGCTGTTTAGCTACTCAGTACCCAGGCCCCAGTTCTGTTAAGATCCACTGCCTAACCCACATTTACTGCAAGAAGTTGTAGACCTGTTGTTATTGCATTAATATGTAGGTAAGATGTCTTGGCAAGTGTTAATGGCCTAGGAGTAACTAAAGAGAAAACTACCATCATGAAAAAATATAAAACCCTGAGGAAAAAGAAGTCAGAAGCCAGAAACTCAACACATGGGAGGATGAGCCAGTACATTTCCCATGTTTTCATCTTATTAATCTGAGCTGTGGATCAGAATCCATTATGCTTACTTGCTGTGGGAATTCCTGTGGAACAAAAATGTCACCTTCACTCCATGTTGTACAACTCAAGTACCTGTTATGTAGGGGAAAAGGATTCCCAACCACTCCTGTACTTTGGGAAGTCTGTAAATACTAAAACAGATCTGTCCCTTTATGACACATAGGTATCCCCAGGAACTGAAAAAAATTTGACACAGAGGGACCTTGGAGAAAAAATTATAACTGATTGCAAATTCTTGCAATTCCCAGAGAACAGTGGATCACTAACATTTGGCTTCAGGGTATGCTGTGATTTTCACAAAATATTATAGCACCACTTTTTATCAAATTCATGTGTTCATGATACCATAAAATCAAGTAAATATAAATACAGCATGACCTTTTACTTCCAAGGCATAAATGACAGTGATTTTTGCCATAGTCTACCTTTAAGTCTCAGATAATTATATAATGTATTTTTATGAAAACTAGTCCATAAATTTTTAAATATAACATTTTAACCAAGTTTCAGGAATGAACAACTGGATAGAACTGTAATGATATATAATGCGGGAGCATAAAAATTGAAGCCTTCCACTTACCTAGTAAAATTTTTCAGTTTTAAATTTACATTCTCATATGTAATTTTTATTATACACATGATTTACTTTGGTACTAAGTTTTTTTCTTTTAAAGTATACTGATATACAGAGGATAGCAATTTGCACAAGTATGGTAAGTCTTGACACGTAGGTACAAAAGACACTGATTTTCTTACACACTTTATAAAAATGCTAAGGGAGCAGTTTAGGGCATAGGATTTCAAGCTCTGGCACCTCACAGAGGTTAAGATCATGTGGGCCCTATGGTCTTCATTCAGTAGTAGCCTTAGAGGCTCAGTTAGGCTGGAGAATTTGTCCACCATCCCAGCTCTGACTGTAGTCACTTGAACACAACTGAATTATATTTCAGAGAAGGCATTTGGGCAAGATTCATCTCAGCCAAATTTTGACACTTAGAGAGGCACATCTGAGGCGTGATTTGTCTCATTCAAGGATAATCTGTCCGGTGAATCAATGGCTGGAAGTGCCTGTTTCTGCCCATTGACCACAAAAACAATTAACTAGAAGGAGGATGTTTGTTATTTAGACACATAAAAGTATTTGAGACATATTGCACCTTGAGTCTTCAACTAAAACCAAGGACAGAGAATGCCTTGTTTATGCAGTCAGTATCTTACCCTGACTGTGCCACTCTCACTGCAAGAGATAGGAGCTACCTCTCAGACTGGCTCACCTGCAATTTCCAGCTCGTTATGATTTTTCTCTGGCAAATGGAACACCAACAATTTTCTCAATGAAAATGCTTTTATATCTGTCAATCATATCATCACTCTGTCTTCTGTTCGTTCACTCAATTTAAATTTTGATTTCATATTTACCTATGCAGATGATGTTTCCTTAGAAAACACACCTTGCTATGGGCCGATGTGTTCTGGAGTGCTGTTATCCCACTAAAATGTTGGCACTTGGTTTCTTTTCTCCTGCTGAAACACATTGCTAATGCTTGCTAATTACAGGGGGGCTTTCAGCAGCAGAAGTATATGAGTATGAAGCAGTAGGAAAAAAACTACATTACAAGCAAATCAATCAGCTTTGCAATAGAAACAAAAATTCATTTTAGATGTCAAAGAGTATTTATAAGTTTAATTGTAAAATGGTACAGTAAATATTTTTTCCAGTTAATTGATCCAAGAAAAAAATAAAGATTGATTTTTGAAAGCTAGATTTTGCAGTGAAATATCCTATTACCCTCTGTAATTACATTAGTGTGAAACATGTGGAAGAGTTACTCCTATCTTCTACTCTGAGATAAATGACATTGTTTTGGGCATAATATACACTTTACTGAGGAAAGAAAAGTGAAAAGAGATATCTTATTCCTATTCTAATAAAAAGTATAAAATTGACTATGACAAGTGTCTTCTTTGCAGAAGTTTAAGAACTAGGGTTAAAACAGTAAGTGTAGAGCACAGCACCAGAAAATAATATGAAGCTCCTTCTAAAACACCAGAGGTTCTAGCTGAAAAAATTTTTAATTCAAAAATTTAAAAAGTCCTTAAAAAAAAAGAATTTATGATTTCATCAGTCATGAGAACCTCAAAACAAAGCTCATTATTCTCAGGGACAGAAACCCATAAATTTCAGTAGACTTTGGATTATGCAATAAAATAAGACAGACCAAAACAGCGGAGAAGGAAACGTGTTGATCATCTGTTCAACTATGAAATACAACTGTCAAAAATATCCTGGAAAAGCCTATTATCAGAGACCATTTGAAATTATTAAAAGTTTGAGCTTATTTAGGAAGAGCTTACAAAATATGATTAGGCTTTGACACCTGAACTAAGAGCAACTTCCTAACTTTTTCAGAGGTTACTCAACCAAAAAAATTTGTACCATATAAAAATTTACATATAAAAATTATATGAAGTACTACTGATTATGATGTATTTGTCTTATCTCAAATGGATCTCAAAGCACTGTGTACAACACAAATAATTTGTTACCCAGGTTTAGATGTTCACAACAAATATCTGTCTCGATACTGTACCAAACCATTCCCAACAGGTATGACCAACCTCTTCAAATCAGTTCAGTCTTGGATCCAATCTTATGAGTTAATTTCTCTCTCTGCCTTATATCAAAGCAAACATTAACCATGAGAGCTTATGAGTATGAAAAATTTTGAATTTTATTTCTGATTTTGCAAAATAGACCAGCATAACATCGGTTAAGGCAAACATTACATTTTTTCTAAAGTTTTACAAAAAATTTACTTTGGAAAGAGAAATATTTTTGATAGATATTAAGGATATTAATTTGGCTTCAAATTTGAGACATTATAACATTACTGAGTTCATTTTTCATTCTATTCCTATGTAAAAGAAGTAATCCCGCAATTCTAGAAGTTGTGAAGTTTTTCAGAAAAAGAATTAAGAGGCAAATTACATTCATGCAGTCATGTCCTGGTTTCAGCTGGGATAGTTAATTTTATTCCTAGCAGCTGGTACAGTGCTGTGGTTTAGGTTTAGTATGAGCACAATGACAATAAGAAATATTTTAGCTGTTGCTTTAGTAGTGTTTTCTCTAAATCAAGGATTTTTCAGCTTCTCTTGCTCTGGCAGTGAGAAGGAGGCGCACATGGAGCTGAGAAACAGCACGGCCAGGACAGCAGATCCAAACTAACCAAAGGGTTATTCCATATCATAGGAAATCATGCTCAGTTTGTAAACTGTGAGGAGCTGGCTGGGAGCTGCTGATCGCTGCTCAGGGGCAGGCTGGACGTCATTCAGAGTGTGGTGAGTAATTGCATTGTGCATCACTTATTTTTCTTGTGTTTTATTCATTCTCTCTTATACGTTACTATTACTTTATTTTAACTTATTTCAATTATTAAACTGTTCTTATCTCAACCCATGTGTTTTACCTTTTTCTAATTCTCCTCCCCATCACACCAGAGGCAGGAGGGAGGTTGGGGGGTAGTGAGTGAGTGGATGTCTGGTACTTAGTTGCCAGCTGGGGTTAAACCACAAGTAGTTTAGATGCAGGCTATGTGCATGTACTCACATTTTTTCTAGAGAAATTACAATATCATATTTCTTCCTAATCAGACAGACACAGCTATGACTCCAGGCAGGTACCATCTCATCCAAAGATTTCATTCATATTTTTGCAATTCAGGGAAGCTTTTAAATAACACCGATCCCTAATTCAGCAAAATTTGTTTTAGACATTGATTGGCAAGGAATACTCTTAACCAAATGAGACTGTTTTCCCTGAGGAAACAGGGATCTCAATCTTGAATTCTTTGAAACTGAATTTCCCTTTTGTTCAGATCATCATGGAAAGCAAAGCACAAAATGTTGAGCTGAGTGCATGATGTAACAAAAGGAAAAAATTAAGGTGTGTAAAACATTGCAAAAACATTCTTCCAGTTTTTACTCCACCACCTGTACGTTGTTGGGTAATGTTATGCATTATCAAAGAGAATTGTTCTTTCATACTTTTCAGAATACTTCTTTCTAAGCTCTGGTCTTCAAGAGAGTTGTCTGATGACAGCTCAGTTGAAGCTCTTTAAGCTCTCATTCTCACAGTCACATTAAGAATCCCTTCACATGTTTACTCCCTCAAAAGATTTAGCATAGGTTCAGAAAGGTTCAGAAACTTGAAAGAAAAAATATTTTAAGGCCGTACAAGCTGTATAATGCTCTTTGAAATTTTTTCTCCTTCTTTCTAACTTTACCAGTCCTATCATTCAACTCTTCTTTCCAAAAAATGTGCCCACAGTTTATTTCTAGTGATAGATGTTTAAACCCAGTTAAGGTAGTGAACTCTTTGCTACAATTATTCTTGAAGAAAGCCATAACTTTGGTAACATCTCATGTCCAGTTACATAAAAGATAGAAAAAAAAATCTGACAGATATCTATGTCTGAAATTAGTAAACCTTTCATTTTATTAATTTGAAGACCAAGAATACTACCTGTTTTAATAAATTCACTTTAGCGCAGGAAACACAATTCTTTGAATTTAAAATATTTTGGCATTTAGATCAGAGATGCTTTCTAGAATAAGCTGTATGTCTTTTTATGACAATTTTTGTTTTCAATGACTTTTGATGAACAATGGCTAAGAAAAAGACATATGAAAGGGAATTAAAGGAAACAGATGGAAGAGTCTCTACTGGAATGACAGCAGTATAGACTTGCAGCAGGTAATTTAGTTTAGGCACACTTGCATGGTTTGCCTAGCTGAGCAGAACAAACAATCAGATAAGCTGGCTGAAGCATATTCACGGGCTTTCATTGGAACAATAAAAAAAATGCCAGTACCACTGAGTGTGCTGAACACTGACCCCAAGACATGGAACAAACAGAAAGTATGATTTATTATAGCATTTATATTACAGAGAATAGTATATCAAGGAGCAGCAGTGGGAAAATGCTTTTTGATCATCTTGTAGTTCATCTTTTTCTCTCTTCCATCATTGGAAAAGAAATAAAACAGTGTCATTGACCTACAGGTTTCAGGTTTCCAGTAGCACAACATAAGTTGTAAAATATGCTCCTATCTTCAGTTTCTGTTTGTGTGCATACTCAGGCTGAGCAGTTTTTCACATTCACTAGGCTAAAGCAGTAAAAAAAGAAAACAGAGAAATCAGTGCCTGGCAGGCAATTGGTCCAAATGGATCACATACAGTTTTATTGGATATGCTGGTTATGCTGATATAATAGCCCAGAATAATAAATTATGTATGAATTAAATCCTGTGATGTCTGTTTCCCAGAAAGTACATAAACTTTTTTTTTTTTTACTAGCATGTGTATATCAGGTATCCAAAGGCAACTTAATATAATTTCTTAAAGCAGAATAGGTGTAACACAGGGCTACAACATGAGTTATTACACCGAGTTGTGTGTCCTCTCTGATAGATACTTGCATACAAGATGCATGTATGCATATATACCGTGGATTTTTTCAGTCGTGGGACTTCTAAAGCTTTAGGATTTCTACAGCTGCTATAGAAGAGCCCAGCAGTTCTGGAAGCAATATTTTTGCTTTGACAGATCATGTACCTATTCCTTCTCAGTACTGATGACAACATACACCCATAGCTTTTATCGCCAATATGAAACATCAGCCAATGAGAGATCCTGCATATTAGGCTAAAATATAACACCAAGACACTGTATCTGCCACAGAATTACTTCCTTATTAAAATCATCCAATTTTGGAATTTGTATGATAGATACCAAGCCCTTCTGAAATACACATGAAACATTTGTCATATTCAGTGCAACCACAGGTTAGCAGGTATCTCTAAAATCTCCACCTGTTCCCGTCTTTCCAAGTGTACTCAGCAATTTTACTTTCATTTTCACCTTCTAAGCATGTTCTTTCCACAGTCAGAGTATTTTTGTACAACAGAACTGACACTGTTTGTCATGATTAAAGAAATACAGACTCTAACTAATTCACATAATATAAATCATCTACTATGAATTTCCCTTTTATCTTCAAGTACTAGAGCAACTGAATATAAATCCCTGAAGAACACAAGGGCTAAAGTCTGCCCTTGAAGAACAAAATTTTGTTCAGGCTCCAGCTGTGCTCCAAATGTCTGACTGACATTTATTTTAAGTGGTTTGTCTAAGATGGAAGGCCAGGCAATGATTGTTAAACACATTCAGGAGAGTATAATTAACCATACAAAAAATTATTGGAATTTTTGGAATTATGGATGAATGGTTTTAAAAGTTGCTAACAGCAAACAAAGGCTGAAAGAAAATCCAAATGCTCTCTCTCTCTCTTTCTCTCTCCCTCTCTCTCTCTCTCCCTCTCTTAAATATCAAGTTTTCCTTTGTTCTACATGACATGGTATAAAAAGTAAGTATAAATTTTATTTTATCCATCCTAGTCCTGTCTCCTGTTTCCTCACCTTGACTCAATTGTTGTCATTACATGCCAATAAAAGGATGTCAATTGTAGAAAAGACCAGAGGGTTTCTTAGAAGAACACTCACACATGGTGTTTGTGAACGAGTCAGACACAGACACACTACGTGCTCCCACATACACATACATATATGTATACACACACACATATATTACCAATAGATGCTGCAGACACAAAATGTCTGCTGAGCTTAGCAGGTCCAATTCAATGTGTGCACTTTGCCAAACCATAGGTCAGGAAGCTTTTCAAGGAAAATGCCAAGCCAGGTCAGCTGTGGCTCTGTTCAGTCTGTCCTGCCTGCATTATCTGTCAGGCACAAGACTTTTCACAAACTCCACTGTCAAAATTGTCTTCTTTTTCAACCTATCTGACCTTAGCCCTGACCACTATGAACTGTTCCTTTTTGTCCATTAAGTTTAGCAATTAATGTCTTTCCATCATGGTCCCTGCCCCCAACTCCATTTCAGCATGCATTTCCCAATTCATACTTCAACACTTATCCCAATTCCCATTTAAAGTACCAGCATTCACATTCTTAACTTTTTTTGTCTTTTACCACTTACTCTTTGATGAGCAACAAAGACTTTCTAAAGCATTCATCCACCTGACTTTACAGTGAAAGACAGTACAGAATCAACTTTATATGTGGAATTAATGCTGACCACACTAAAATACCTACAGCCTGTATTCTGAACATTTCCTTTGGCACCTCTGACTTTTTATGCATAAAAACTTCATGTATGCCATTAGGGAAAATCCAAAAAGCAGTCTTGTTTTGCCTCATAGACTATTTGTCTACTTCTCTTTTCCCTGTAACTTTAATTCTGGTCAATATTGTCCTACTCTGTAAAATTCTCTCATTCTCTCCCAAACAGGCAAGGGAGCACCACATTTTACTTTTCTATTTAGTGGTGACAGGTGTGGCTTATATCCAGCAATAGCATCAAAGGGCTTGTGCTAGGTACCACACACGTGGATAACTGATACTCCTGTGGGAAGCAGTTGTACAGTTCTCACTACCTAAACTAACTTGAAAATCTCTGCAAAGCACTGCTAGGTGGGCAGGAATTCTTATTTATCAAGGATAAGGACAGACCTGAACAGCTTTACTACAGGGAAGGCTTTTAGGAATGTACATGGCAGCTGGTGGCATTTCTAGCACACGTCTAGAGCTGAGAGAGATCCCCTTTCTAGGAAAAAATGCTTCAGTGCAGTTACTATCATTATGTCCTGACAAAAAGCTACAATAAATTTTCTTTTCAAGTTCTTATTTGGTGTGACATTGTTGACTACGGCTTAATTATTATATGTAAATAAAGTAGTGGCCATCACCTTTCTATGATGGTGTTGCTCTGAGCTAATGATGAAAAGGGACATGGAGAGACTGTGGGACATGTCAGTGTTAATGAAGATTTATTCGGTAGTGACATTTGATCAAATCTTCTTGGCAAAGTCTTAGGTTTCATTAGTTAAAGATGTAAAGCAGTCTGTCTGATTAAAGGGAGAAAAAGCAGTGGGGAGCTCACATAAATTACTACAGCTCAATTAAGTGCAGACAGTTTAGTGAGTGTTTATTACCAGTAGAAAGGAAGATTTTCCAATTAGATTAAAAGGTTTTGAAAACAACTCTTACAGTGAACAGTGATTTAGACCCATTGCTGGAATAATACATTGTGAGAAGCTGCATTGATTAAAAGTAAGCTGGTAAGTTATCTGCATTGCTTCACTGTTTATCAATGGATCCCCTGCTGCCTAGGTACAATTTACCTCACAAGATCAATGTCTGGACTTGGCTAATTTTCTCCTCTCTGAAGATTTATATGGATGTAAAGGGCATCTACATCACTTCTGAAAATACTGAGGAGATTTATTCAGGGCGATCATCAAGGAAGTGAAGTTGTATCAATCACCAGAAGTGTACCCTGGCCATGCTGTGCCCTTCAGGCTGGCATCCCTGCTGCAAAGCTGGATTTAAAGACAAGACATTTTAATCAGAAAGGAACTTCATTCCAGTGAGGTTCCCCAGGCTTACTGTGAAAACTGAAAAGGCGCTAAGACAAAAGTGGAAGTATACAGTGCTCAGACAGTGATCAGCCAATGTTTCTGACAAATGATTGAAGGTACTCGGTGTACAGTGCAAGCCTGCGATTCATGAATCCCAATGTCCAACAGTGCAGAATGTGACTTCCAGCAGTGCTGAGATAGCTGGAGTCCAAATCTGGACCTTGCCAAAGGATTTTTGGATATGAGCTGTGAAAGGTAGGGGGTCATTGTCCATGGTTCTGAATGACTGATTGATTCCAATGTGGAATGGCATGGAGAGAAAAGGAGAAAAGGAAAAGAAAATGAATGATATTTAAATTCTTTATATTCCTACTGTGCCCTTCAGATCACACAAAGGCCTGCAGCTGCTTCTAATCCCTGTCTCCCAGAATTGTCTATTGTGAAGACTGGAGGAATTGAGAACCACAAATGGAGAAATAAATAAAATAATTCTACTTTTACAAGTTTAATTCAATAATGACAGTGCTCCACATGGAAACTTTCTTCTACATTCTACATAAATTGGACTCAAAAAAAATCCAAAAGTTTCAACATCAAACTTTCAAATCTTTCTTTCTTTCCCCTGCACACTTGCACATGCAGCATTTCTCCTCTGTTAATGTGGGTCTGCAAAGTCTAAACTTAAATCAATGCCATCAGAGGTGCTGACACTGCCATGAAAGCAAAACTGAGCCCCTCCTTTTGGCTTTAACAATAAACCATTTGGGATTAAGAAAAGTGCATAGGAGTGGTGGTGAGGGGGAAGGAACTATGTCATAGTGAGTTCCATAGAAAATGGAAATCTGGTATGCAGGGACTATTGTCCTTCATTGCACTAACATGCTACATGTTCTCCAAATAGAGAGAAAAGTTCATCCCCCAAAAGCTTCCTCATGTTTACAGGTAGGACAGGCACACTTATTTTGAATACAGATACCAAATTTAAACACAGATGTGTGAGCACAATCTGTCACACAAACAGCCCAAAACAAAATATTACTTTTTAAAATAATGATTCAATGAAGCTGCAACAGTGTGGTACTTACCTGAATAATCCCAGAGTCTAATGCTCATGTGCTCACTGCATACTTCTAAATTACACATTTGAGCCCTAAGATTCCTAGTTCTTAACTCATAATGAGCAGAGTTCACGTAGTCCTTATTTAAACTGCTTTGTCCTGTCCAGTTAAGGCATAAAGCTTTCTTTGGGGATTCTTCTCTATGTCACTGCCCTCACCATAACTACACTTCACCAAAACAACCAGAAAATCAGCAAATATTTTTTTTAAAAAAATTCACATTCAAATCTCTCCAGACACCCCAAATATTACCACTTACTTTACCATATTAAAGAATTACTCATGAATAAAACACTGATAATTCTCTGTAAAGTAAACATTACAAAACTGAGCTTTTGGTTAATTTTCTTTATAATTGGAAGAGCTTGCCATTTAAGGGAACAATTAACATTTTTTACAAGCAACAAGATTGTGAATGACACCTTCAATTACACTAAATACATTTAATTATGATTTATTGGCACATAGCAACCTCTTGTAACATTGCAGGCCAACATGCATTTTCACTTAATTAAACTCATTATAACAACACTCTATTACATACAGGGGAAAAAAACCCAAACAAACAAACAAACAAAGCCCATATTTCATAATTAACTGTTCATAATTAAGGTCATAGGGTAATTACACAGCAGATTTCTTAGTATTTAACTGCTACTGTTATTAATAGGAAAGATATCTGGCAAATATGTATATATCAGAAGACGACTCAGGTTTTTGGTCTAAGCTATGAAATTGGAACACTCTTGAAGCTTAGTCATGTCTTGGGACAAAGGCAACAGCATCCTGCACTCTCTGATAGTTTATTGACTTTTTACTAGTATAATTTCCTGTGTCATCTTAACTGTTCCCTTCCAAAAACAAACAAAAAAAAAACCAAACAAACAAAAAACCCCCCACCTTTTTATTGGAGACTAAATACACATCAGTGGTAGCAATTTCATTTGCCCCACATTGGTGACAGTGAGTTTTACTACTTTTTTTTTAATTCAGTGGGAAAGAAGGTTAAATATAGGAAAGAAGGATTTGAATAATTATTCCTCAATATACCTAGATCCTTCTAAAATTATATCTAGGCAATTTCAAAGTAAAATAAAATCTCTGAACCCAACAGTTTTTTCTGAAATGTAGTGTGACACATTATTTTGTTTCAAGTTTACCAGCCTTGTGGTTTGATGTAATTCGTATGAAGAATTTAATAGGGATGATTTAATGGTCAGAATCACTTGTGAAACCCATGTGCTCAGATCCTCTTCTTTTTAATAGGATTTATTTAGGCAACTCCTGGGCGGAGATTAAAACTTCACCCTGCAGACAAACCCTTTCCATTCTCCTGTTAATCACAAGGTCAGAGCTAAACTGCAGCCTGTCAGAAGTCCTAATGAATATGGTTTACAGATCATAGCTGGTTGCTTGCTCAGCAGCAGCCTGTGCTATCTGGAAGCCAAAGATAAGTGCTCAGGGATTACCTTTAAAACAATCCACCCAGCTCTTTTGTCACTAAGAGCAGAAAGTCGGGGAAAAAAGGAACTGTAATCCTTGCTTTTGTGTTCTGACCATTTTTCAGAAATTGAAGATTTGGGAAAAAGCCCTTGAAAATCAGTATCAAAGCTCAGCCTAAGTGGTGTGGCCCTTACAAAGTCAAGACACCTAGTTCAACTCCCTCCTCTCTTCCTCAAATAGCCTTTTTGTCTATTTTAGTCCTGTTCAGACGATAAGAATTTGTTTGCTTAAATAAAGACACCTTCAGTCCTGATTGTTGCCATCACATACAGCTAGAATCATGAAATCAAAGAATCGTTAAGGTTAGAAAAGGCCTCTAAGATCATTGAGTACAATGATTAACCTGGCACTGCCCATAAGCACCACATCTACACATCTTTTAAATACATCTAGTGATGGTGACTCCATCACTTCCCTGGACAGCCTGTTGCAATGCTTGGTCAGCATTTCTGTGAAGGAATTTTTTTCCTAATAACCAATCTAAACCTCCCCAGTGCATTTTATCCAATTGCTTTTTAGCTTGGAGAAGAGACCAACCCCCACCTGGCTACAACCTTCGTTCAGGGAATTATCGAGAAAAATGAGGCCTTTCCTGAGCTTCCTTTGCCCTGTTGGCCCGTGACTTCCATGGGGCAAAGGAGAAGACAGCTGAGAATGTGAACTGCTCTGCATGGCCCACCAGGACTCATGCAGCCTCCAGAATAACTGGTTATTACTTCAGCCACATCCATAAGGGTGCATAGTGTTGAGCTTCAGACTCCTGAGCCCTTGTTACCCACAGCTCCTGTCACTGCCCCAAATTTAAAGGATAATTGCTGAACACCTTTAAAGCCACTGTTTTAACTTCTCGAAGGTGAAGACTCTCAGAAATGGTCTGACTTGGTTTTGCCCTTCAAAAATGTTCCAATTTGGTTTTGGACATTTGTCATTTTAAAAGTAATTCATAAGATATGCAGGTGGATACAATTATGACTGTAGGTTCTGTACAATCATCACATTCATTAGTCAGAGCTGGTTTTCATAAAACCTTTTAATTTTTCACAATGTGCCAGTATCTCTCAAGGGCCATAAAATACAGTGGTACTTCATACTCTTGAGTGCTTTTAATATACAGAAGCAAAAGAATATAGATCTCTCTACATGCAACAGACCAGGAATTTATCAAGCAGATTAATTATTATTTTACCTTGAAATTTATTCCAAGGTATAAGCAAATATTAGCTGCAACTTGCACTTGCTTTTCAATATAAAACTTTGAAAGGAAAAGAAATAAAATGCTACAGTGTTAAGTCCAGATGAAAGAAATACAAAATAAACTTTTTTTTCCCTTTTCTTCTGTCAGATTACCTGAAAAATCCTCAAACACATTCATTCTAGGAATCCAACTGTGTTCTTGAAACACCAAAGAGGATGTGAGAAGAACATAAAATCTAAACAAAGACACAAACAAACAAGAAAAGGCAACCACAGAGGAATTAAAAGCATAGTATCCAGTCAAACACAGTATCCAGAATACCACCATGGAGTGAGAAATTCCTTAGAAACTTTTAATGATGTAACAAGATATATGCACTTATAAACTTAATTCAAAAGAATTACAGCTGCTGAGACAACCACCAGCACACCTGGGCTTCAGCTCACAGATTTTAAATTCAAAGCTCTGCCTGCAGCATGCTTTGTATCACTCAGTCTCTTTCATATGCGCAACTTTGGCTTGCACATATTTGCCCTGCAGACTTAAAATTGCAGGGAGAAGGCACAGACTGACCACATCCCACTTCTGCAACGAAAATCAAACCTTGATTTACCATACCAAAAGGCTGTAAGGTCTCATGAATGCCCTTTCGTATTTCTTACCCTGGAAACTCCCCAGGTTAAGGAACAAGCATTGATCCACCCTGAATGTCACCTCTAAACTGGGAAGTGCTTACTCAGTTCTGTCACTGGGGAACAAGTTTGTCATGGACCAGTGCTCACTGATTCTTACAGGTATTATGGCTGCCACGCATGTATGAAAGTGTCGCAGGCTGTTCTGTCTCCTGCCACCACTGCACATACACCATCAGCACTGACACAGGGTTTTTTATAACTTTAGCCACAAAAGATACACGTGCAAGCAAATTAGCAATTGCAAACATAATTGTTATAGATTCATATTTTTTTAACCTGGCCTTTTGCAATGTGTGTCCTGAACTACTCTGTTCTCAATTTTCAAACCTAGTCACCACAGCAAGAGCAAAGACTGTCACTGACAGGACACACCAACAGCTTCTTTTGAGTACTGTCAGTCAGGATAGTCTTCAGGAAATAAAAAAGGGAGAAATCTCTCAGATATTTAAATTTTACAAGGATTTATTAATTATGTATGGTAGTTAACTGTTCTAATATTTTATATCATTATACCAGCTCTTATTAAAATAAAAGGGATGATGACACCCCCCCTTAAATCTTAGCACAGATTTTGATGGTTTCTTGGTTACATAAAAACAGAGGCTAAACAAAATTAAGATAATAAAAAGCAGTTACATCAGTTACATTTATTGAGGGGCCTTCAGGTACATTAAGGGCAGATGAAACCCATCCAGGGGCTACACTGGTCACAGGTTTTTACACTTTCCTAAGTTTGGAGGTTAATCTCCTAATTACAGTTTCAGGTAATGAAGTCATTTACCCCAAGTTTGCTCCTCACCAACTCCCTTTTGTTTACATTTCTTGGGGCCTAAGACAGTGAGTTGTCCTTGATTCCCAGGCCTAGAGAGGAATTGTTTTGTCTGACTAAAATGGTAAAGCAGTAGCTAACACTATATGGAGTTAGCTATACACTAAAGAATTGCAGGATTACAAATATATGGAAAATAGAAAAGCTAAAATCCTAAGGCATAAATTTTATGACAAAATATCTTCTCTTTTAACCTCATAACACCAGAACCTATTATTAACACCTTTGGAAGCTGTTGAGCTAAGAAATTTGGGGGGGGGAGGGGGGTGGCGTTAGTTTGTTTTTGGTGGGGTTTTTTTTTGTGGTGCTTAATAAAACAGAATTCTTAACAATCAAGTCAGGTATGCTCAGAACTTCAAAGAAACATATTCCAGATTAGTGAAGCAGGACAAACCCAAAATGAGTTATTCTAAACCAATGCCTGATCAGAATACTTTTCACCTAAGAGCAGTGCTGTGCTGCATGTTATTTAGTTATATAAATACTTTATAAATTACCTGCACTTATCTTCATATTTTTTTTCTTTTAGAAACAGAATATCAATGGTTTTCATCAGTGTTCTGCTTTCAACAATGCTTCAAAACCTGTTCTCATGGCTGCAGAGCTTTGTTCCCCATTTGAGTGTGCCAATTAAATGGACTTCACAAATAATTTCATGCTTTGGTTGCTGAGAATGATTTTGTAGTAAGAAGAGTCTTAGTAGCTAAGCACTGACCTTATTAGGTTGCAATAAAAGGAAGTTACCACTGACAACAGTGAATTTAAGACACTTTATTGCTGTAAAATGCAATGGTAGATTGCAGAATTCTTTTTAATTGGTGGTTAGCTTTCAGTGTTTTGCTAAGACCTGCAGCTTGCATCTATTCAGCACACACAGAAAAAAGTTTTACATCTGCTCTCAAAATCAGTAGTCAGAATTAACAAACATTTTATCCATTTTCAAAAGTTCTTATTTATTAAAGGTTTCTTTTTTTCTTAGCTCTGTCCTACATCAGTTATCCCACATCACTGAAAAGTTATGGAACAACATTTAAGAACTTACCATCTATCTTGTGGGTGCCCCATTCCAGACGACTCACGGTTAGGTAGTTGGGGGTTTTTAATGGGTAGGTGGTTAAGCTTTTTTTTTTTCTTTTCAATTGCTCATCCAAATGTGTCAAGCACTTCTAAGGAGTGGTACCAGTGACAATAAAGATGGAGAAAAGCTACTCCAGCTACAGTGCTCTAAACTACATTATGTAGGTGAACTCCTCAGTATATTCCATGAAAAATATTCATCCTTACTTTTACAGGATACAGGATATTGTTTTCAGTGTAAATAATTAGTACGATAAGATTCAGAGATATGTGTAATATAGCTTTGGCAGTCTGAAAAGTCTCTTATTCCAGAAATTCCATTTAGAGATTTTTCCAATACTAGAAATTTGTGAGATAACAAATGTTGAAAAGACGGTGCCTGCATTTCCAAATTATTGTGATTTGTTTGCTGATTTTTTTAATTATTTAAATTCCAATATTTGAACTGCCAGTATGTAGTAAATGCAACCCATCTAAAGCCTGATGCTTTTTTTTTTCCTTGGTACAGCATCACAATGCCATATTTTAAGTTCAGTATTTTGTAAACCACAAGGAAAACTCTGATGAAAACAAAGTGCAGAGCAATAACATGCCATTATTGGGCTTTGCACAAGAGCACAGGTTGTCCCTGTCATTGTCCACCAACAAAATCAATTTTTTAAACTTTTTTTACTTTCTACTCTCTTTAAGAAACACAATGAAAAAAATGAGTACTGGTAAGTAATGACTCCACGATTCTCCCCTTTGTCCAGTTTTACCCATTTGGCCCAGTTTAAAAGGATGATGGCTCCAGATCTCTCTGGAAATACCCTTCCTTTCACCAGGAACGTATTTGCCACCAGGGATGAACCTGTTTTTAATAGCAAGGAAGTCTTTGCCTATAGCCAGGTAAGGTACTTGTTGGTCAGACCTTCCAACCATGGTGCTTTAGACCCCTGGTTCCCACAGCAGCAGCAGCTCCCTCCGTTGTCTGGGGGTTCTCCCTGGAGGTGTGGGGGAACAGAACATGTGGGAGTTGTTGGATTCACCAGGGTGATGGGAGATGTCATTATTTAGCAGAGTAAAATCTACTCATGAGTGTGGTTATTGCCATCATTCCAATGAAAGGTGAGCGGCTGAATACGTTCCAGAAGTACAAACCAGATATGGAAAACTCTGTAGCTCATTTTTCTGCATTCATTTTGCCTTGCTGTCTCAATACAGTTTCTCAACTTTTGCCCTACCATGCCTCTGTCTCTCTATGTATATTGCTGTAACAGAAAGTGGGAATATGTAATTCAGCTACAAATGTCCTCAGTAAATCACCCTAAAATTTTACAGTTGAGAAGGGAAAGGGGGAGAAAAAAGGAGAGAGCTTCCATTAAATATGGAGCTGTGCAAGGCCAGGTTAGATGGAGCTCTGAGCAGACTGATTTGCATCCCTGCCCACGGCAGGCAGGTTGGAATTAGATGATGGTTCAGGTCACTTCCAACCCATTCTACAGTTCTGTGATTCTGCTCTCCAAGATGTGAATTCCTCACAAGGGCTCTAGGGATGCTGGGGACCACCCCCAAAAGAAAGGGACAAAGAAAGTATTTCCTCTGCTTAGAGGCTCTACAGATTTCAACATAGAAAGAATAATATAGGTTTTCCCTTTTCTTTTTCTATATCTACTTTTCAGGTCTGTTGGCTCAGTCCGGCTGTAAATCCCCCATACTGAAGACAGAGAGCAAATGCTTCCACATTGTGCAGAATTATAAAGCTACACAATTTCTTGGTTACATAGAAACGAATCAGAAGAAAAATATAATGCTTGTACTTTTGTTTGTATTGTAAGAATAGAGTATAGCACTCAATAAGGAATAACAGATGTCTGCTAGGGAGGAAAAAATCTAGAAGAGAGAAGAATTCTTGCAAGAAGAGAGGTTTCCTTTATCAGGAAACTATAAGAAAATCTATCTTGAGCAGCTGGGAAAGATCACCATGAAAGGAATTTTTCCTTTGGAAGGAGCTTTCAGCTTGTCTCTGTCAGTAATATACTAATGTTGGATTAAATTCTGTGTGGAAAAAGAAAATTATTCACTAAATATAACTTAACCTGAATTGAAGAAATTATTTCAAATCCTCTCTAGCTCATTATGAAGAAAATTCTTTTAATGCCAGGTTGTATACAAGGGATTTATCCAGCTACTCTAGGTAATTAGTGAACTTTATCCAGATCTTTATGTATTAGGCTTGGCTGTACATCCTTCTTTGCAACTACTAGCCATCCCAAAATTAGCAGAATATACCTGGTGGACCACAAAACAGAGATGTTAACTTGAACATGTGTGCAGTCAACAGTTTTGATAAGGCCTACTACTCCTGAAGCAATTTTGAGAATTCAAAAAAATTCAAAACAAAATATTTATTGTGGTGTAAAATGTTAAAGGCTAATTGGTTGTCCCAAACGTGTGCGCTCGAGATTGCTCAAAAAATCACCAGCAAGGGTATAGCAAAAGTCAGATTTCATACTAAACTACAACACACAACAGATTTGTTGGCAAGATTCCCTCTACTTACAAGGGGCAACTAAGGCACAACAGGGAAAGCAAGCAGCAACAACAGCAAACACAATCCAGGCAATCAAAACAAAAATGAATTGAAACTACCTGGGGGTGTATGTGTCAAGACAGTATGAACAAGGATGAAAAGGAATGACACGTCATGGTTCAGCAATACTCCAGGCATAACAAACCTGAGGGTTTTCTGCCTCTGAGAGGCCACCTCTGAGGGACATTGCTGGTCTGAGGCCGCTGCAGTGGCAGGAGAGCTCAAGGGGCCCCATCTTGGGCCGCTGTGTATAGGGCAGCAAGAGAGTGGGCTTTAGTCACAACAGTGTTTCCTCCTGGCCACAGTTTGGGTCAGCACTTTTAAAGAAAGTGTGAGAACAGGAACGTTATGCCATTCAGGCTGGAGAAATATTTACCTAGGCTGATTATAAGAAAAACAGAAGCTCGTCAGAACACTCCTGAGAGCAGTGTTTTTTGATAAGCTTAGGAGCTGAGCCCAGGTGGTGTTTTCAGGGATGAGGGCTAACAAGCATTTTCTCAGATCACACTGCAGCCTGGACAGGAGTTAAGGGGGAATGTACCACCAGACTGGTCCATTTGCATGTTTTCACAACCTTTTTATTCAGAATCTTGAACTCTTAATCATCCTTTCCAGTTCACACCCCATTTACATCCTGTAATAAACCTCAAGTGCTCACTATCTTTCCTTTTGATTTCCTCAACATGCAAAGTGGCCCATTTGGTGCCAGGAAAATAAGTGACATCAATCTGAGGCTCAGCTGGCAGGCCAATGATGCTGAATGAATCTCATTGCCACTGAAATTTGTAAACATTAGATGAAAAATTACAGGAACAGTTCCAATCTCTTCCTTAAAATGTAATATGGATTTTTACCAGTAATAAAGATAGGATGGCATAATCATGCTACCTTAAAAAAAGAAAAAAGTGTGTAAATTGGTAAGGAAATATTTCTAATTAATATGGGTGGAGAGGAGACATAACCAGTATCAATACATCCAAACCTTTTACAGAAAGAAAAGTAGAAAACTTTCCCATAGGATTCTAATAGAACAGAAGCTTAAAACAGTTCAAGAAACTAAACAGTATGCTGCATAACAAGCAGTTCCAAGAGAAACATTTCTTGTTTGTGAAGCAAGTAAGTATTAAAGTCAACATGGAAAAGGCTGTTTTCTCTGTTTTATTTATACATAACTTTTCAGTTCTTCTAGCATATTCTTGCAAAAAGAAAGCATCTATCCAAAATTAAACAGATGTTTTTACCCATCTCTGCAACAACTATAATTTTTTATGCAAAAGCCATGAATTCTAATTTGAAAACAATTCTAAAATGTATTTAACAAAATATTATCGCTTCTGTGTGCAATTATGAATATTCAGAGGTGGGGAACTGTGAGTACAATATTTGTTTCTGCACCATACAGAATAAAGGCATTCACTGCCTAATCAGACAACTGAAATCAGAGTGGCTATATTTCTATTTTTGGACAGTATGTTAACAAATACAATAATCTATTTTGAAATTCTACAGTTTCTAGCAATATAGTAGTACTCACAGTAGGCACAAAGAGGATCATGATAGACTGCCTCATTCTTTTGCAAAAGTACTCTTCCTCTGAGCTGCATCAGGATTCTGTAAATTAACATAAAACATTCTCTGGCGTCTTTGAGCAATGGGCCATCAATATACAAATGTAGAAGTACCATGCTCTAAATACAGTAGATGGATCAGGATGTGGCACCCAGGATAGAAAACTCTACAATAATCCTGATTGTATGATTCCTTCACAAACTGCTGTGCAGAAGGGAATACATATATCCATTGCTCACACACATTCCCAAAGCTTCTGTAAGGAGAAATGCTAAAAATTGCTCACTGTCGTTATTACTTACTGCACTGTGCTGCTCTATATTTTAGATAGTCAAAATTTTAAATAGTGCTGGAAAATGCGGAAGCTTTTTACTTCTGAAATTCAGATACCATTTATTTATGTACCTAAATAAGTAATCTTATCTGTGTGATATACCCTATCACATAGATCGTCTTTGAAAATCCTGAACCCTAGAGGTGATGCCTCAGGCAAGAGTTAGTGGACATCTGGGCTAGAGTGAATGATAAGAAAGAATGATGATTTTCTCAAAGGAAAAGTAAAAAGATAGAAACAGATAGACTCGTACTTTACTACAAATACTGTAACCCACCTACCAGAAAGGTGCTGGCCTCATGGTGAGTTTCCTCCTGAGAAGGGGTTGCAAAATATAATCTGCCAACAAAATTCTGGGGAATAGTGAAATATGCTGTGTTATACTTTCCCACAAACCTGAGGGTTTTCTGCCTCTGAGAGGCCACCTCTGAGGGACCCACTGGAGGAAAACCCATTGCTTTTGCAGCATCCTTAAAACCTCCCACAGTCTTCCTATATTCACATCTGCCTGTGAAATGACCTCAGACCTGAGTACACTAGTGTGCTGCCTTGCTGTCTCAATACAGTTTCTCAACTTTTGCCCTACCATGCCTCTGTCTCTCTATGTATATTGCTGTAACAGAAAGTGGGAATATGTAATTCAGCTACAAATGTCTTCAGTAAATCACCCTAAAATTTTACAGTTGAGAAGGGAAAGGGGGAGAAAAAAGGAGAGAGCTTCCATTAAATATGCTTTAGGAGAATACTCAAAATTGTAAATATTTCTGAAAGAAACATGAGAAAACATGAAGAAAATGAAAAGAAGATTTGTGTAGTCATCGCAGGATTGCGTAGGAGCACAAAGGATCTGGATAATATCAAGTTGCAAAGTACTGTAGGATTGGGCCCTAAGCATCTTCCTACCTCCTTAAGGAATTTCCTTCCTAAGGCATTAAAGGCTGTAAGCTCTAAGTGTACATACATGTTTTCCTCTAATGTTGAAGTAGCCAATACAGTAACAGCATTTTCCAGAGGTCACACACGACACTAAAACACCAGATACAGGGGTTTCTTTATTTGCTGTGAAATGGAAATACCTGCACTGTTAAGGAGAAACAACAAACCTTTATAACTCACTAGGAACAAAGCCTCATCTCTCTGACAATTGAGTGCTTGGCCCCATTAAAAGGGTTATCAATCAGGAAAGATGCCAGTTACGGTGTTTCTCGTGATACAAACACCTTTCCAATGGAAAGTTGACTAAGAGCAGCAACTCATTTTACGTAGGTCACTGACCAAGCTTCAGATAGCAATGAATTTTAGTCACTACCAACCTGAGACAGACATGACCCAGTGACCTGGAGGCAAAAAGGCCTGGATTACATTACCAATCCTCTGATCCACCCTGTCCCTTGAATATCTAATTCCATTTCTACATTTACATGCTGTGCAATTTGGTGTGCTACCTCTATGCATCTTGTTTAGCATAACTTGCTTAGTGTTAGCAGTTAAATTTGCCAAATCTTAGTCCACAAGCTGGGAATGTTCACCTAGATCTTTCAAACTTTCACTGAGTGAAGTAAAACTTCCAGCCATGGAAGACACATTCATCAACAGAAGCTACAACCTTAGAGTTAAAAAAAGAAACAGCTCACCTATTTTTCTTTTGAAAATGAAAGGACCCAGTGAGGAAGAGGAAGAATCCAAGCCTTATACTACTACTGGTGTGAACTCCTGCAAGAGGGATGGGGAATTCAGATTGCAAGGGTGTAATTGCCCAGGGAATTCTTTGTTCAAGATCCCAGCCTGGGCTATGGCACTATTAGTAAAAAAGGACTTTATGGAAGAATCTGTCTTTAGTTTATAGATTCAGCAGAAACCTACAGTCGAACCCTGCCACGGTGGCTGATCTGCATAATTTCCATAACATATAGAGGATCAACCACTACAGACACACAATATGAAATAACATTCAGTGGGCAATCACCATGAATTTGGGTCAGGTTTACTTAGCTCTTGTCATTGATTATATTAAATGCAATAATTCTCTGAAGAAATTGAACCCCCTTGCACACTAAAACATTATTAGAATTTTTTATTTCCTGCTATATAGCAATTCATCTGCGGGCAAAATGCTTATGACAAAAAGAATTTATAATAAAGAGAATTTATTATAAAGCAAAACTTTTATATTAAATAAAAAGGAAAAAAACAGCAGAAAAGAGAGAACAATCTTAATTACATCTTTGAATCTCCAAAGATAAGAGATGAAAAATATCTCAGGAATATGAGGAAAAGATTCAATTAATGTTTTGCATCAGACTCCTGTTTAAAAAACATTTTTTTTTTTTCTGGAAAAATAAAAAGGTATTTTTTTTTATTGTATTTCTCAGCCACAAATACATAGGAGTGTCTGAGGGATTTTAATTTATTTGAAGATATTTTCCTTAATAATACCCCCTTTAAAGATATTTCACTGCTTTAGCTGATACCATTTTGCCATTTTCAAGCCTAGTTTTTAGCAATCAGTTTTACAGATTTAACTTCTTCACATTCAAGTGTCTATATGTAATCACACTTGCATTTGTTTTGACTGGGCCTCTTAAAAAAACACAGCAGAAAATAAAGCTTTTTCTCCACGCTTTGCTGATAGCAAAGTAATACAGCTATCAAAGATAGTACCAACAAAGATAGTACCAACGACCACCCGAGACATTCTTTATTCTCTTTCCCTCTAGCCACTCTAAATGGTTACCCTCACAGGATGCTGATGGTCCTCCAAGGTTTTATACTGGTAGACTGAGGGTCCTTTTGATAAAAGAATTGGTGAAAACATCAAATCTCTTTTTTAATTGGAGGTAACACAGCTGTAAACTGAGGAAAAAGACAATATTCCAAAGAGTACATCCACTGAATTATCAGTCTTCTATTACAAATATAAACTACAAGGGCACATACAAACTTAACATATACTCACTTCTTAAAGGATAAATATATACAGGCATATATAAATATCGTTACTAAATACACACAGCTCTCAACCCTGTAAGCAGATAATGTCTCCATCATTCAAGATCTATTTGCATTATAAAACATGTACCTATGGACTTTGAAAACATTGCTCACAATGTAATTTATTTTAGTATTTCTGAACGGAGTGTAAATTCTCTCATTTTTATAAGCAAATGTACTCCAATCAACTACTGAACTAACACCTTCATCAGCTGTCAAGATTATTTCCTAAGTGCATACAATAAAAGGATTATACACATTACATAAATATAGAATTGACAATGGCTTTATAAACAAAACTACTTAAGGGCTCAGTTTTGCAGAATTAACTCCTAAGTGTACCTTTTATTTCCAGAAGTGCTTAAAGAAACAATGTATAATGAATACCTCTGCCAACACACATTTACATTATTAGGTCTAATTTTTGTGAAGCTAAATTAAAATCTCTATAGATATTTCAAAGGTCTGTCTCTGCTACTAAGGTGTTATTTATATTTTTCATCACAAAGGCATCACAAGTCATAATAATAATAATCAAGTAATTATCAGTGTATATAAGTATCTGAAAGGAGGGTGCCAAGAGGAGGGAGCCCAGGTCTTCTTGGTCACACCAGGCAATAGGACGAGAGTCAATATTCACAAACAGAAACACAAAATTCTGCCTGAACATGAGGAAGAACTGAACTGTGAGGGTGACAGAGCACTGGAACAGGTTGCCCAGAGAAATTGTACAGTCTCCTTCTCTAGGGATCTCCAAAAGTCATCTGTAGGCAATCCTCTGCCATGTGCTCTAGGATGAACCTGCTTGAGCAGGGAGGTTTGGCCAGAGAGCTCACTGTGGTCTCTTCCAACCTGACCCATTTGGTGACTGTGATTTCAGGGAAAGACTCCTAAAGGGCAAAAGCCACAATAGGTTACCACAAAGCCACAAAGTTACAATAGGTTTGATGGGTGTTGCAAATTTGACATTGGGAATTACTGTCATGTTCTTTAAAAAAAAATTAGAGGGTTTTGAGTGAAAAAGGGGCTGGTTATAGTGAGTTTGAGAGGGTACAGTAGGACATTCTGGAGGCCATTAGGGCAAATTAGTGCTTTAACAGTCAGTTTAATGGTCAGGTAAGAGGTGCACTAAAAAAGATAAATACATGACTACGGGTAAATCAAATGGCCCTACTACATTCTAAATGTAAGATAGTCAGAGGATGCAGGAAAGAAATCTTGAGCCTTTTTTTACTTTTATATGCTTTAACACTATATTATATTTTTAAACCCCTTTACACTACTTTGGTAGGAAGAAAGCCATTTGAAAACTCTCCAGAACATAGACAGGAATTTGAAACTGTGGCAGACACATCCTTACAGATTACTTAAATTTTTTTAAGTTTTGGAGAAAGATAAAATAGCTTGCTAACCTGGTCTGGAAACACCTGTGATTTTAACATCTTCATTGGAATGACTTTAAGCTTTCAACTCCAGTAACCTGCCTATCAGCAACGTTTTACACCAAGTTTCAGTCACAGCCATATTGCTGAATATGGGCTGAGCTGTGTAACTGCAGGTTGATCACTTCTCAACTACAATTGCAACAAATATAAGATTTTTTGATGCTAATTTGCATTGGAATCATTCACAAAGTGCACAGTTTGTGAATACAAAATCAAAAGAAATGGCAGTGCCTCTGTAGACAACCATGGTTTAACAAACATTGCATTTTACTTAAAACTCCAGAGAAAAAACACATAGCTCAATGAAAATTCATGGAGGTATTCTCATTTTAAGTATTTTCTAAAAGTTTCAGTAAAAATAGAGGCTAACTGCTTTTATGTGCAAGACAAATTCCCCTTTACTGAACTGGCATTTATTATACATTAAGTATATCTTAAAAAATATCTTACTTGCTTCTTCATATTCCTTTTTTTTTTTTTTAATTTTGAATTGTATTCAAAATTGTATATAATTACTGTGTACAAACACATGCTTGTTATCTCCTGAGATTCAAATGTGTCACTTCAGACTCTGAAAGCTGTTCTTCACTAACTCTCCTTTGGAACTGCCTCCATAAAATCAGCTTGGAGTATAATTAAATTCAAAGACAACTAATTTTATTAATTCAGAGTCTGGCTGAGAAATATGGGACCAACTCTTAGGAAAGTAGGAAAAGTTTACATGGAAAAACAATTATGATTTCTCTCTCTGATCAAAGTCTAATTTTGATATTTGGTGATAAATATTGATTAAATGGGGAAAACAGCAAACAGCAGCTTGCAACAGAAAATTACTGATACAAGTAATTAAAGTGCTTTAATATTCACCAGAGGCAGCAGTCAATGCCCTTTTTAATATCTAAAGAGACTATACACAGGAAAGTACTTCATCTAACCTGAGCTACCATAAGTTCAAGTTAATTTTCCAGACTGTCAGTAAATCTACAATAAGATCTTTCTTTGGTCCTCTAGGTTTTCTTTCTACATTCTTGTTAAAATGAGCCCAATGAAAAATCACAGCATGAACATTTAGAAATATGTAACCAGTTACCTCTCTGAAATTAAGCCCTAAGGTTTGCAATCTTTAAAGGGATCAAAAAAAGTGCAATGCTTTGATATTTGACATTTTAATTGTGTAAAACATTTTCCTCTGTGAAATTTTTAACAATGCAAGCAAAGGCTGCATTTAGTTAATATTTATTACCCCACTTCCCTTACAGCTAAAACCAGTCTGAATCTGACCTTAAGGTAAAGGTGAGTGTATTCCTAAATATCCGGAACAGCAAGTTATATCTGAGCCAGTGTGTTTTTAATTCAATGCAGTTGGATTTTCCTAACTGCTTTCTTCTTTTGTTCAATAAATGAGCGCCTATAAATACCTCTAGATTACTTAGGTATTATATTTTATCTTGAAAATGGACGCGTCTTTTCAAGAAAATGTTTTCCTGAAGACAGAAATATCTAATCAAAATTGACTATATATATTTCAGTTTTATGGAAAATATGTGGGATTTTTATTTATAGGAGGAAGTATCAGAACCTGGTTCTGCATTATCACTTTCTCTTTTTCCCTCAATGACCACATTCTGTTGCACAGCTGGAAACCATGAATCTTTTCCAGAATATGTAAATATGCTTCTCAGTTACAACTTCCTGAAAGTAAATGTGAAGGATCTTGTCTCTTAAATAGGAGATAGGAAGGATTGGAGGGATGCTCATAAAAATTCATGCAGAACTCTGCACATGGAACACACTCACAAAACAAGAGCCAGAAAATAACTCTATCTCTCCTGGATGGTACAAGCTTAGAAGACTCTCTAGAGAAGACTAGCAAGACTCCAGGCTTCAAAATGAGAAGCTGAAGAGCATTAATTAAAAGAAACAGAAACACCAGTCTCCTGAAATGAACATCTGGTCTGGATTTAGTAGTGAGAGGATTATTGTCCTGAAAGAGTGCAAACTGAAATCCATTTAAGTCTATCAAATTTCACATGAAGGTACCTTGAAAGCTGCTCCCCACCTTCATCCACAATTTACCTTTCTTCATCATATAAAAGAGAATTAATGCTTCATAAGCACATCCATTCCTCAACCCATTTCAGCCAGTCATTTCTCTTCACAGTAAGTATAAAACTTGTCTTTCTCAATTCTTAGCATTATCATTTGGGAGAACACAGATACCAGCTTTGTTTTTCTACAAATATGCTGGAAACAGATGAGCTCACGCTGGCCATTTTGCTCAAGAGCTCTCTATAGATAAGGTATAAGCAGATGCCTTTCCCAATCTACAATAATTACAAGTGCAAAGCTGCTGTCCAGAAACACAACAAAAATCCAACACCTAAGAAAAGTTACAACAGCAGAATGACTTTTTGGAAAGAGTCACATAGAACTAGTACCTCCTGCAGACCAAAACTCTGCTGTTTACTTTCCAAAATTACTGCTCTTCTGAGATACCAAATATCTTTCCAGCACACACATTACAGTTTTGGGGGAGCCAGGAAATTCTAGTTTCTAACCAAGGGCACAGGTAGAAAGGAACATGTGTTTATAAACTTTGTATAAACAGGCCTTGCTCACTTCAAAACAAAAATTACATCCCAGCATCAGTTCTGGAAAGACTGGGCCTTATACTTTAAAAAACAGAGCTCTACAAGTAATGTGACATCTTTACAGATGAGGACAATACTTTTTAAAGACTCTTCAAGGATATATTACAGCTTCTAATACATACTCAGTTTTTAACTCCAGAACAGTCAGAGCTTGGGTTTTACATATCAGAAATGTCACGTGAAATGCCACAACTCTTAAGTCTCAGCATGTCATTTTCTCCAAGGCAAAAGTTTTCTGGGGAAAAAAAATATATCTTCTCGTACAAAAATACACCAGAAAGCTCTGCACATGAATGGAGAAGCATTGTAAAGCTCACTACTTGCTGACTGAAGAGGTGCCTGGATATGCTTCTTGAAATTGTTTTCTCTAACATATATATGCATAAAAGAAAAATCACAGTATTTAATTCTCTAGAGAAATAATAAGAGACTGGCATATGCAATATTAGACATGCTGACCCACAAAACCAACTCTGTTCCAATGGGAATACAGGATATTTCTGAACTTGTTTTGTCCGGCATTCCAGCCAAGCCAGTTTCACAAAACATTGAGAACCTTTACTTCATATCTCCCTCTTCCAGAATTAGTTTAATGATATCTATGTTGCACATCTATAAAACTACCAATCGATATTTTTAAAATATCCGGGATTTTAAAACAATCATCATACCTAGTCAGGGCATTAATTTAGTTTCTTTTGGGACTTCAAAGTGACTATTGGACTGGAAATATTATTTTCACAACTGACTTTACTCTGTTTGCAAGATAAGAAGGTAGAGAAGGTACAGCCTAAATTGTATCCTGGCAACAAGGGTGCAGTCAAATTTCCATTTCATAGGAGTGTTGAGCTGTCTTATAAACTGGAACTGGAAATGCCTTTTGAGTAGCAAGTAAGCCAAAACCTTCAGTATTTATTACAAAAGGAGGACAATTCCTTTTCACCAATAACAGTTCAACCCTAAACACAGCAGGGTCTCAGGAAAAGTTGAGCATAGTTTGTAAGAAGAGGACTGACAACACAACCCCTGAGGAACCACAAGTAATCCATGCAAGCACAGTGACACCCACTGCATGATTAATTTCCCAGCAGTGTTCCCAAATAAGTTAACGATGTTACAGTGCAATTAAACCACATTGTTCACATCATGTATTTCCTCCTAGATACAAGCAAGCTATTATTAAGTAGGGAAAGCAATTAAAGTTAAAATACTTCTAAATTATGCAGTTACTATGTATATTAAGGAAAACATTTTTAAAATTCTTAATTAGTGAAAATCTAGTGCTCTTAGGCAATAATCCATCCATCCTAGAAAACTGCCTCAACAAAAAAAGAAATGGAATTGTACCAAATGTTCCACTTAGAAAAATAAAAAAATCCCTAATAGAAATTTCAAACATCTGAAATTGCATCTCCTTGTATTTAATCTCAAAATACTTACATTCAAGAAAAAATTATGCTAGCCTGAAATGCGTCTCAGACTGCACATAAAGCATTTCAATACAAATAGGATGGAAAGAGTTTAAATGGAAGTATCCTTTGGTACAGAGTTTGGGCATGCCATACAATTTGCAAATCATCAAACATTTTCATACAGTAATTGCTGGCCATAACTGATGAGTAACACTACAATAAAAAGCTAGGAAGATAATCCTTAGTAATATTTTCCTGTAAGCCTATAAAATTTTAAAATTTATTTTGCCCTGTAGAGCAACAAGCAGTTCTACTAGTTAATTTCTGTACTTGTATTATCTTTCAGAAACTTGCCTAGCTTTTCCATCTGATAATAATGTAATAAAACAATTCTTTTAACGGCTATGCCTATTACATCCAAAGAAGGGGGGCAAAAAAGCCAAACATGAAATTCATCATTGTACCTGCCATAAAGCTCACACTACTTCACTGCAAACATTCCCTGCAATTAAAGTCACTGCAAAATGCATTTTTCACTTTCCTTGGAAAAACAAAATCTTTGTTACTAACAGCATTCTAGCATCTGTGTTTAAACCCAGCTGCAGAACATTACTCCAATACGTAAAAACTCTTAAGACATGCAAAATATACAAGAGTACAGTCTCAAAGTTATGGTATCACAAAATATTTATTTCTACAAGAATCATGACAGTGATGGATGCTCTTCTATTTCTCTGTGAAATATTTCAAAAGATCCTTGCTCTGAGTATTTTATATACATATATATATATATAGTTAACATTAATATACATATATATATGAGCCAAGCACTAGTTTTCCCATAGTTCAGGAAGGTAGAACTGTTCAGGTATCAATCAAGTCCAGTCACAACTTTATCTTCTAAGGCAGCAGTGAGCACAGGCCAGTTACTGTTACTATCAGGCAGGCAAACTCCTACTGTCAGCTAGACACACAAATATGATCAAAAATAAATTACTTGAGAACAACCAATTTAATTTATATGTAAGCTGGATCAAGGCCAAATGCATAGCAGAATGAAAGAATGAAATATGTTTTGAGGTTGTTTGCTCTTGCTGCATTTTAAATAAGAGATACTTCCATGGAAGAGCAGCTGATGTGTGCACAGCTCTGTAATTCACAATATTGGAACAGTCCCAGTAAAGAAGAGTAATTGCCTCTTGTACACGAGAGTTTCTCTGTATGCCTGCATGGTCTTTCAGTGTTCTGGGATAAGTATCTGAAGTGTTATAAAAACCCCTCCATGATATTATAAATGTTGAATAGGCAAAATGAATAGATGCAGAGTGCATAGAATAGTACAACTCACAACAGTTATCATGTCATCCCTTTACAATTTGTGCTACATAGAAAGAACATGATGAATAGAGTACAACAGTTAATTAGGAGCTGGCTGAGCTGCAGAAATATGGATCTACAACCCATCAAAATGTGTTTTAAATATAACAATAACATTTCTCTTTCACTCATTATTATCTTAATTTTTCTGTTTGCATATCATAATTTTTAAAAGTTAGTAAAAACATTGAAGTAACATCACCTTTTTGATGACAATGGTGCCAACTTTTATGTCATTATAGGCGACCAGGAGTGCAGTAGAAAAATTACTAGCTTTTTAAATTTTTTATTTTAACAGTTAAATTCTGTGCATTTTCTAAAGAATGAAGTTTAGTAGTTGAACAAATCACCTGCTGTAACTCCAGGCAGCAGAAAATAAGCTGCCTCTGGGAAGAAATTTATTAACCTTGTCTGTTCCCTCTGAGACCCACAGCGAACCCAGAATTACGCAGCATGAATCCCATCTCCAGAAGATCATGATTTGCCTTTCAGTCAAATGCTTCCTGCCGCTGCTGAAACTTAAGCTGCATTCCCTGAGAAGGTTCAGCTTGAGAATTATTGCACTGCCATGGGTTCAAGGTGAAATATATGGTAGGCTCGAAATATAGGGGGCTACGAAAGGAAATCGGTGGAACAAGAAGAAACATTACCTCTCCATTTGGAATTATATACATATATATGAGAGACCTTTTGTATTTTTGCAAGCTACATATCCCTAAATTATAACTGAGTATCTCATAAACACCATCGTAGAGATTTAATTCACCTACAGAGCACTGAATCTGGTTCAGCAGTTTGCAACACATTAATGTTATCTACCAAAGGCATTACAAGATTTTTTCCAGACATCAGTTCATTAGTAAAGCAACTACTTTTACTTAAAAAAAAAAAAAAAAAAAAAAAAAAAGACTGGTTTTCTCAGGAGAAATTTGAGGGTCTAACAGAAAATTTTCATTCATTATAACTCCTGCAATTACATGCCATTAACAGCCTCCCGAGGCATCATCAATGTCTCTAATAAAACAGAAGAGCTGACAGCTATTTTAAAATCTAGAACTGGATCAAGTCTCCACCTGGATTTTCTTCAAATGTAGGTACACAAGAATAAAGGGGAAACTTTGGAAGAGAAACCAAGGTGTTCTTTCTAATGAGAGAACAGAAAGCTCTCCACTCCTGTACTGTATAGTAACGTACATGCTATACATGGCAGGATCGAGTTCATTGTGCCATTTTTAGGAATATGCTGAGGTTACCTAAGGAGGGACAAACAGGGTACAAAGTTATTAATGCAGACATCACCCATCCCCTCCTTGAATGGGTAAGTACAACACTGGGATTACTATCAATCAGCAGCTTAGGGCCAGTTTCCCTAACTCTGGAAGGAGATACTCAGAAAATCAAGCAATATTCTCAGCGATAAGAATTTTTGTGATTGAGTATCCAAAAGAACAAACATAGTCTTTAACCAATGCCTAAAAATGTAACAGTGAGAAAACTGCTATTGAAATGAAAACTAAGACAGAAAACTATTCCAGGGGGAGACAATCCATGGCTCACAGTCACTCTTGCCTGGGAGGTTTCAGTTATACATACAGGGATCTAACATTTTGAATAGAAATTTACAAGTTTTTTTTCAGGCTATCCCAATCCAAAATATATTTTTATATGGTACTGAATGTCCAATATCTTTTTCTTATGTGTGTATAGAAATTGTCATAGAAAATTACTATCATGTATTTAATATATAGCTTCCATTCATTCTTCAGGTATTGTGCTGTAGAGAGTAATGATAGACACGCTCTGCTTGTCTAGTGCCATTTCTGAATGATCCCCACTTGCCTGTTGACATTCTGCAATTACACATCTTCTTCTCCACCAGATCTCAAATATTTTATGTCCTTTCCCAGAAGTGTTATGAACATCAGTCTTTTACTGTTTTAGCCAAACCTTTTCCTGCTCAACTACATTTTTTTGATTCCCTCTATTTATCCTTCTCTTTTTTTTTTTTTTTTAATTTAAAATATAGATTGAGTAGTTCAAAAGATTGAGGCAAAATATCAGCCAAGGGAAAATGTAGTAGAGTGATTTTTAACCTACTGATAACTGCGAGACTCTTCTTAAAAGGTCTCTATTTTTTCTTATTGCACTCTTCTAGAATTGGTTGAGATATGAAACCAAAAGTAACACAGACTGAAGAGTATATAGATTCAGAATTTTTTTTTCATTTTCTATGATGTTTCTTCATATTTGGAGAAAAAAAGTTATAACACAAAGAGAATAGGTTTTAATATACAATTTAACTTTCTTATTGATTTAGAAAACGGACTAATGAAGTCATGCCCTATTGTGCATGCTAAGAATTTTTAAAATGTTAAGAAATTACAACGAACTTCAAAATGTCTTTCAAAGAGTGCTTCTCTTCAATGGAAAATTGAAAATCTGAGGTTATAATCAGAAAAACAATCATATTCTCCCTTTTTGATAAAAAAATTGATGGTCGCAACAGTTTCAGAGAAGAATTCTATAAACTGATTAGATAATAGAGATTCTTATTGCCATTCTTTCTAAGATTTAAGAATATTATAGAAAGTTTCAGACATTCTTTATAACTAAATAAAAAATTTTACATGTTTATATACTGATTGATACAACAGATGAAGGTTTTATGCAGAGAAAAAGTTCTTGTACTCTTGACATTACAAATAATTTAGGAATATATGATGACCAAAGCTGGTCAGTGCACAACCTGGAATTCAGTGTACAGTATCACTTTAATATGCCTTTAATTAGCAAGCACATGGAAACTGATGATAAACTAGTTTCACATGCAGAAACCTGAATCCGTTGTAAGTACAATGTAACTTTTGTTCTCTTTATATATATAATGAATACAAATCCAGTGAGGGAAAACAGCATTCCTGGAAGTTGGTAATCAGCCAAACTAGAAGCCTGAGCAATAAAAAATACTTTCCTTATAAAGCAGTTCAAAAAAATTTAGTCTTAATGATGTGAGGAACATTTCACTGGAGTGCTGCATTTCCCCCAAAAGTAATCACAACTGGTATGCTCAGAGATCAGGCAAAATTTCTGCAAAGGTGAGAATGCACTGGATGATTTCCAAGAATGAGCAGTTTACCATATTCCATATGCCAGCAGAAGAGCCTGCACGCTCTTCAGCAGAAACTTTCTTTCAAATAATGCCTGTTGCATGAAGCCAAATAGCTTGACTGAGATTCAGCTGAGGGACAAAGAACGTTCAGCTGCCAACACTTTCATGGCATGAGCATTACTTGCAGACATAGGACTACCCAGGTAGGGCAACACAGTGTTCAGCCACTGTGCACAGCTCCTTGGACTTTGGCAAATTGTGGCACCACTGTGCTTGTATGGAAGCTAAAGGACCAGGGGAGCTACAGAACAGGACCATCCACTTCTTAATGCTGTGTGAAGGGAGGGTGCCAAGAGGATGGAGCCAGGCTTTGTCTCAGTGGTGTCAAGAAATAGGACAAGAGGTAACAGGCAAAAATTGATGCACAGGATGTTCCACCTAAACATGAGGAAGAACTTCTTTACTGTGCCTGGAACAGGTTGCCCAGAGAGGATTTGGAGTCACCCTCACTGGAGATAGCCAAGAACCATGTGGTTGCAATCCTGTGCCAGGTGATCTAGAATGACCCTCCTTGACCAGGGGGTAGGAGCAGATGACCCTCTGGTCCAACCTTACCCAATCTGTGATTTTGTAAATAAAAGGGGAGAAAAAGATGAAGTAAACAAAATGGTTAATCTCTGTAACAGGCACATCAGCTTACATGTACAGCACTTATCTTCCAAAAAAATTCAGAAAATTGAGAAATTACATATAAAAAATGTAATTTTACGAAGATACAGTGGGATTTTATCATTATAGATGTTCAAAGAATTCTTACAAGTAAAAGTATTTCGGGTGATGACTTACAGCATTTTAACATATTGCAGTTAAACTATTTTTTTATTATCTCAGACTGCACTTTAAAATACTGGAGTACTTTAAAGCACTTGTTCCCAATGTATTAAGTTTATGGCACTGCAGTATTTCTATAATATTATACTGCTTCTTTGAGTGGCACATGTTTTACACAAGGATGGAATTTAAGCAAATGGAAGGATTTGGTATATTACACGTAGCGTGTAGTTGGTGCCTCGCCTGCCTTTCTGAAAAGGAAGGATTAAAGCAGTAAACTACAACTCATTTCATTCATAATAAAAACTGTGTAGAAGAAAACATTATGTCCCAACTGATTACAAAAACCTATTTAATGAAATGCATATTTTTGAAGACTCAGAGCTACTGTAATATTTGCACTATTATTTAAGAACCATTAAGTATGATTGTGACAGTAAGGCTATTAAACATTTTATAGTCTGCTCAGTGCAGGTTTATTTTCCACATCAACTTCCACTCTTTTACAATATTGTTCTAATAATTCAACATCTAAGCAATGCCTCACTGCAACAGATTAAGGTTAGCAGGACATTTTTCTGGAAAGGGATAAATACCAGTTTTCTGGCAAAAAGCCTACCTCATCTACATGAATGGTCGTTTAAAACAATTTGCTCTCTCTGGGTCTCTCTAACCTTGCAAGCAAAATTTTAAGTGTTTCAGAGGCAAATTTACATAAATGCAATAAAAGTTTCAAACCTTGGATTTGTACTTCCCAAAGTACCTCTTTGCCATTAACATTTGAGTTTAATGGCAACAAGAAATTAAGCCTTTGGTCTAGCTATTTGTTGTAACAGCATTTCCTTACAGTTCTTTAGATGAAAATATTCATTAGCTAAATGAAGTCAGAATATGAAAATGACTTCAAGGCAAGAAGAAGAAAAAAGCCTAATCTTGATCAGTGTGTGGAGAACACCCCCCAGGATGGCCCTGTTCAGGAGCTGATGCAGAATTTGTAGGTAACTATACCACGAGGGTAGGATGTTACTCCTTGGAGGTGATGTGGATGCATTTTCGACCCCAGGAAAATAAATTACTGTTGTAGGTTCAGAACATCATTTGACAGATAGAAGCATTCCGTTATGATTTTTTGATTAAAAAATTGCCTTGGTAAACTCTGTAACTCATATCCCATTTCCAAGCCTATAGCTGGTCAAAGTTTAGATCTAGATTTTTGACCTATGATGCCTGTCTTTCTCAAACCTTTCTGATAGAAATGTCCTTCAACTACAATCAGGATCGAAATCTTCCCCAAGTTTATGGTTGCTCAGTTATGCCAGTCAATCAAAGTACTTTCTGCTTAAAACCAAAATGATTTTTAGGCTATATATTGTGTCAGGACATTTGGCCAGGAAAAGGAAAAAAAGCCTAAGCACCCGTACATCAGTGTCTATACTAGTTCTGGTGGCAGGAAGTATTAAACAAAATATATTTCCCATTGTAAAGGAATGCACTTCTACGCAAAGCTAAATGTTTTTTCATTTGACATATATGCCTGCTACAATGCAAACATCAAATATACCAAGGACAGAGTAGATAGAATAGGATAACTTTTGGTGGGAAAGGAATATGAAAAAAACCTCAATTATTAAGAAAGTAAACAGTGATTTAAGGCAGGTGCAATGCATTAGTAAGAGCAATTATCACCTTTGGGATAGCTACCCAGCACTTCTCTATATTAATACTCTAGATGACAAAATATTCTTGATTCCTATTACAAGCTTGATTCATGTTACATTTTAAGTTCCAGTACACTGGTAATTCTGGCACCCATCTAAAACACATAATAAAAAAGAGAGTTATTTCTGTTAAGATACTTAGCATTACTCAGTAATCCTCCCAAGAGTTCATTTCAGTCACTTTATCCTTGCAAATCCAAAGATTATTTAAGGTTTCTTTCTGCCATTTTCAAACACATCCATTGTGTGTTCCTCCTGTAGCGTGGCACCCAGTGCATTTTTTAAAATTAATAGCATAAAATAGCATTAGCCCTTGTAAGAAAGTTTTAAGACATGCAAAATACCTTAGAAAAAAATATGAGTCTTCAAGAACTGACAAAGAAGTTTCTTAGATCTTAGATTGAAGATTTTCCCATGATGCTTATAAGAGTAACACAGTTTATCTTTTTGGTTTTCTCCTATCTCTTAAAAGATTTTAAGACTTGAACTAAAGCTACCCTGAATACAAAGACAAAAGTTGCAATTTTTTAGAGAGATATAACACTTAACACTATTGTATTGTACACTTAATAGAAAATATCCATAAAAATCCCAGATCTATAGGGTGGGTATAACATATAGTAGTTCTAAAACTTGAACTTACGAATTATAAATAATTTTGGGTTTGATGTTCAGTAGTTACCTGTAAAATTAACATGACAACAATTTTCTAAACATAGCATGGATAACTATCAAAGTAATTTGTGCTTTAAAAGCCAACTTTTAATCAAGTTTACTTATATTTTACTTTCTACAAGCTTTACATAGTCCAAACTTTTTTTAAAAGTCTGTTTTACATTAGCAAAACATATGACAAACCTGCCTTTATGGTGAGCTATGTCAAGAATCTTAACAATAAGATTCCTTAGCTTTAAAACACAGTGTGTATCTTGATGGTTATTTCAGTCATTATCGGCCTTTGCTGAGACACAAATTAGTTCTGGCACCAAAAAACCACTGTTGCCCAGGTAGGAAAGATGAAATGTCTGGACTTTTTTTTTTTTTTTTCCAATAAATGTTTCCCTCCTAAATTGTCATGAAAAGCAGGTAAGGGAAACAGGACATCAAGATTCTAAACATGGAATGGACATTTCTAAGACAAAAAATTTAGACAGGTTTTTGCATACACAAGAACTTTTTTCACCCTAGGCTACCTCAAAAGTTTCTTTTCTCCCAAGCACTAATAACTCTAATGCTCCCTGTAAAGCCACCTACACCCTCAGGCTACCACAAATAGAAATATATACAATAAAAATATTTGAAGAGAAAAGAAATGAACACAGAGACTGAAAAAATTATTTCCCAACTTTTAACAACTAGCTCTTTCCCCTTCTATTCACTAATTAAAAAATCTTATTACAGGTTTTTCACTTGACAGCTGGTACTTCAGTGAAGTACTAGAAAATACTCCTGGCTCCCCTGTGTGTTTTCACAGCTGTTGACTGAAGGAAAAGAATATTTGACCGTTTTGTCAAAAATCCTAACCTTTTTAACAGAAATATTATGGAATATATTCCTAACACGTTATATTTTATAATTTTCTTTTTCAATCCTTCTTCTCCTCTCAGCCTTCTTCTGCCTAATCTTCCTTCCATCTTTTTCTTATTTCTTTGCCTCTTCATTTATCATAGCCTGGTCTCTCATCAACTGCCATTTTCCCCTTTTTGTTTGTTTTTGTTTCTAATAATTCATCTTCCTTCCTTCCATCCCTCACTTCTGCAGGGAGATAAGATACATATGAATATAGAGAGAAAAATTTTGGTTTCATTGAATTTGATTACACAGCTCTCACATCAGAGAGACAGGATTTTAGTTGTGTACGGATATTTTACATGATACTTCCAAATAGTTCTCTCCCTTGTTTGTTTTTCACATGGATTTTTGATAAATAAATTACTTCAGAAAAGTTTAACTGCATCCCCTATTCACAATGGTAAAAAATTATCTGATATCCACACATAATATGACACATTTCTGAATGCACTATCCTTTAGAAATTACATTCTTCAAAGTTTTGGAGCTGTAACTGCTTTTGTCTTCTCTGAAAGGGACCTCCTCTCTCATGTGCTCTCTTCTTCTCCCACATCCAGTTAGGAAGCAGCAAATTCTACCCCTAGTTCCAGGCTGCTGAAGTAGATGATACACAGAGAGGTCATAACCCAAGAGCCATTAGAAAACTGTTTTCTCTAGACCTTTACCACCGTCCCACAGCCCCAGGTATTTTTGTGGGGTTTTTCTTTGCCTTTTTATAGTTAGTTATCAGATATTTATCATTTTAGTTACCAAATGCTTTTCTTCATGAGTGTATAAATACATTTCACATTAGAGTCCAATTCTCACTCACTGAAATTTAAGTCAAAACATAACCCCCTCATCATTTGAGCTACTCTAGGTTCCTGCTAGTGGAACAGTGCAGTCTTTGGAATTTTCTTTTGCAATGTTAGCCACTGAATCCTTTTAACTATTCTGCCATTTTGCTAGCTTTCTTCTGGCAGTAACACCCCAGCATGGATGGCACAACACATTCATCCTTACAGATTGCTGCTGTATTCAAACAGCTGTTCCTCCTGTACTAAATACAATGTTTATAAGAGAAAAAACTTTGAGAAGCCATATTTCAGGATGAACGTTTTTACGGCTTTAGTGTTGCTTACAAATCAATTCCTCTGAGTTGGGCTACCATTAGTAGCTTTTAAGACTGCCTGGAGCTGTGTCATTCACTGCTGCTTTGACACATTAATGCATTAATGGTAAGTGCAGGCTGACATAACTTCTCTGAAGTACTATTACAGTAATTACCAGGAGTCTTCGATATGACATGCAAAGCTAGGAAAGGTGACAAAACAGTATGTAGATACTCATACACTCTTAAAGCATTCTTTCAATGCTGACAGCTCATAATTAAGAAACTACAAAAACATTGAGGCAAGGACTGTCTCCTATGTACAGTGTCAGAGAAAACAAGCGTGAATGAAAAAGGCAATTATGTGAAAATGATGGCTGGTGCTATCAAACAATTCCATTTCAGTAAAAAGAGGTTAAGATAATCAGGATAAAAAGTACTCAGTTGGCTCACTTCAGTTCTTTCATAGAGAAAAATGTTAAAATCTCATTAGTGCATTGTAAAATGATGCAAATTTGCAAAGCCATTTAGGAGGCAGCAGATGGTAGTAATGAAACCTGAGTCTGTGTTTAGAACCTTTGAATCTTGGAACAAAATGCATTTCTGGATTTCTTCAATTACCACAGATGTTTCCTAAAGTAAATTAGTGAGATCATGGAACATTATCTGGAAAAGAGGTCTTTACCATTACAAATCATTACACTGTATTCTTTCTCAATCAGGTTTATTTTTCCTAAGATAAGCATTACTCTGAAATACAAATTAAGAAAGCTGAACATTGCCTCCTTCCATCTAAAAACACTCTCTCATCTCCCACACGTATTGTTTAATAAACTGGTTCAGTAGATCAAGTGCTTTAATATCGAAAGTTCTCAGCTGTCCTTCTTTCATTTGCAGCTAGGGACCATCATTATTTGACAATTCATTGCCTCATGGTCTGTTGACTGAAGTGCTCTATAGGGGTAATTCCTTGGAAACCTCTTTATGATGTTGTGTGACAGATGAGATTACTTTGAGCAAACAAGAGCTTCTGGCTCGAGGCTGCACAGGTATCCTTGGGATTCTGAAGACTTCACTGAACATTTAAACATCACACCTAAGATGATGAAATCACTATTCTTACAGACACATAGCCTCATAAAATTTCTGTAGATCTTTCACTCTTGGTAGACATGTGAAAAGAAATGTACAACCATGTGATAGGAACTCAAAAAGATTAAACCTTCTAAAGGCCATTCAATACACTTGAAGCTCAAGGGGACTGGGGTTTTTTGCTTGCATGTAAAGAGGTGAAGAGTGGAATTAACCTTTACACAAGGTTTATTTTATGTTGTTGAAACTCTTCCTTTCCTGCCAAAAACCCAGCTCAAGCAGACTTCTTTCACATCCCAGTCTGCAAATGTCAAGTCAAGAAATAGCCTTCCTTAAACTCATATTTGATACATATTTATATTATAACCATTTTAAGCATGTAAAGAGTTAACTCTTTTAGGAAAACATGTTTTCAAATCACCATACCTAAAGCTAAAGCAGTGTTTTATGAGAACAAGAGCTGATTAAGGACATCAACATTTGGATGTTAATTGTCTACAACCGTAAACTATTTCTATATTTAGCTAAAGACACATTTTAAATCACTGAAGTTTATTTTATAATCTGAAATGAACAGCAAGAATACGAGTGATACTTTAACTGATTCATAAGTATTTAAAAGTCTGATGATTTTCAATCATATCTTTCTGCAATCTGTTTTTCATAAATGCTCAATTTAGTGACAGGATATTTTCAACAAAATAGCACAATTCTCATTCTACTAGGAAAAAAAAATTAAAATAACAGAAAATATTTATGTCTAGGAAGTTCCTTACCATGATTTATTACCTAAAAAGTACCAATGTATTTCACAAGCATTGCTAAACCTGTGTTTCTGCTGCTCCTATTCAGAAATTATAGTTTCCAGCTTGCCAGTTTGATATATGGTTCTTCATATGTCTCAAGTTTTCACTGTTGCCATAAATACAAAGTTGATTTGACATCAATAATTTTTTTTTATTCTTCCCAGGCAGGAACATTTCAACTTAAATAATAAATATATAATACTAAATAAATAAACTTCTTGAAAAAAATATCCCAAGGGACCTTTTGATGAGAAAATTTAAAAGAAAAGGTTTCTCTGCTCTTTCTACAGCATGCAGAAATATTAGGTTTAAATGTAAACTAACTTCATAGACAAGATTTTACCTGTTAAAAAACATCAGCTGGTTTAGGCAAAGCAATGTCAGACATGAACTATGGTATGCTGGGATATTCAACACTACAAATGAATATAGAAATACATGCATTTATAAATATAGATGTTTTGTTAGATATTTCATCCCCCCACCATAACTGGATGTTTTTAAATAGCAGTTATTTGAAGCATAAGATGACAACCAGTGGTGTTTTACTAGAAATAAAATGCTTTGTAACCACACTCAGTCCCCTGGTAATTGGAAGCTGACTCTAATGCAATGCACTATAACAGTGCAGTATTGACTATAGCTCTTCACTCACTGAACATGCTATCTTAACCTCTGTGCAATACCCAACCAGTAAACCCATCACTAGACCCATAAACAAAGCTGCTTTCAAGAAATGTAATATTTGAATATCATAAACATACTCTTTTCACAGACCTACTATTCCCCTGAACTAAACCAGCAAAAGTAAAAGCCTGCAAAGTGCTCTTTCCAACATCATTAAAAGTATTTAAAGTAAAATTCTTCAGATGACATCACGCTGTGATGACAGAAACTCATATAATACAGAGTTAGTAATTATATTTATGTATTAAGTTGCTACATCAGTAACAACTTAATAGTTGCTTCTCAGAACAAATCAAATTCCTGTGGGAAGAAAGTGTATTTTCAGGACAAGTGAAAAACAAGTACCCAAAACAAGACAAGACAACACTGGTTATCCCAAATTAAGTTGCTTTAAGGGGCACAAATGAAGGAGATCTTAAAGTTGCTAAATTACACCAGGCTACTTGGAAATCAAAACTTCCTTCTGTAAAAGAAATAAAGGATATAAAATAAAAATTATGTATAGCTCTGTACAACACACAGAAGAATTAACTACTTTCTTAACGTGGATCCCTTTATTATGAAGATTTCGGCTAAAACATATCCAATTCATGGGGGAAAGATAGCTATGAAGTGTCACGCTAATATGTTTTGATTTTTTTTTTAGATGGGGAAGAAGACAAGGAAATCCATCAGTAATATAGATGTTGTATCCAAGTTCAGTTCCATCTTCAAAATGACTTCAAGTTAGAAAATACAAAATTAAAGAAAAACCTTTGAAATATACAGCACTGCAATACATCAAAATGAACAGAAGCATCTCGAGAAACTACACACATTGTTTTCAATTAAACACAAAGTAATTCCAGCATGTCAGATGAGAATAAACAAATATAGAAACAGCTACTGAAGATTTGCAGATGCATTTTATGCTGCAGATTATGATCAAAGAGTGCAATGCTAGGGAACAGATGACCACAAATATTTTACTTCTGTAGTGAGCTTTTTCAAGTATGCGTAAATGTAACAAACATTGCATAGAAGTGGATAATGCTGAAAACAACTTTAGAAAATCTAATATAAAAAGTCTTAGTAGATGACTTAACTTGTTCCACATGAAAAAAAAAAAACCAAACAATTTTCACCCTACTTATTTAAGAAAGATCCAGATGTGTCACCTCTGGAGTTACTAAAAATTCTTTTGTAGAGTTTTCTCTCTTTCAACAATAGCAATTTCTTTTTAATGCCATTTTAGGAACGGTATTGTAATGTGCTCTTTTCTACATGACATCATAAATCTTCATAGTAGCCGGGATGTGTGTTGGGCTCCAGACTACTCATTCAGTAAAGGCTAAGATTTATGTACCACAAACAGATAAACATGGTTTTTAATTTTCAAATTATAAATTCTGACATCACAGAACATAATCCTTTGACATAAAAATCCATCTATCAAGATCTAATCTAAAATTAGACACAAAAGAGTAGAAGGAATGGTTTGCTCCATTTCTATCAATTCAATTTTTCACAAGAATAGATCTCAAATCAGTACTGGACAAATCTAAAGCCACTAGCAAAGAATCCCCAGGAAAAAATAAGGAAAGGATGTACTTCAGAGTTTCTTTGTGTAAAGTAAACACAAGAACCTTGAGCTGTCTGGAAATCTTTGTAGAAGCAAGACATTTATACAATGCCTACTGGACTGCATTCCTCTTTCATAAAGATTTTGTAAGTCTGAAGCAAAATAAACAGAATGACTGAAGCAACGGCCTTGGGGAAACAAGTAAATAGAGTTCATTTCATATGCAAAAACAATAATGAGGAAAGATCAGTTACTGCAGTTCTAATAACAAACAACAGATGGTTCATAACAGAAACTTAAATAACACTGTGTGTTTCAGGTGAGCAATCCACACCAGGGACTGGAGAATTTTCTGCCATTCTCCTAGATTTTCATTTTCTCTGGAAGTACAAAGTAAGTGCCACAGCATCCTGGTCTTTCCCACAGTATTTTCTTGCTGCACGTGGGTGTTGCTGTGATGTAGAATAACTGGAATGGTCCCCAAGGCTCCCCCCTTTCTCAGACAACACATATACAAAAAGGGGTTCTGGCACCAAAAGCTAATAAAATAATAAAAATAACTTTGAAAATGGCTGTGCTGGATACAGTCTCGAGTTATAGTTAACAGAATTCACATATCTGCACCTTTCCTTATGATCTTTGTACTGAAATACACCTCAGCAGGATCTGAGAATAGGGGAGTATTTGCTTCAGGTTTCAGGCAAGACATTTTATCATCTAAGTTATATACACAGATTTTCTGCCACACTCCTCCGCTGCCTAAATTTTACCCCATACCTACAAGGAAGACAATGGTATCTCATTCCTTATATTTGATTCATTGTTGATCCCATGCAAATTTAATGTTCAGAACAGTAGCTACAGCAACAGATAGTTTTTCATATTAGAAAATTAGGAAGAAGACATTACACACTTGAAGTGGATAATAGAGTTTTGTCTTATGTCTAAAAACACTTGAACAAATTAACTGTATCTTTAGAAAAAGCAACTCTATGTATTTTTTTTTAAAAAAATACATATTTCAGGTTTCTCATTCCAAAGCCTTGATTTAACTTGAAACAAATCTGAAAGTGGCCAGAGAAACAAAGGACATCATTTGGACTAGCAGACAGCTGTCATGCACTGTTTCTTTCAAGTACATTGGGGTTTATATCATATTTACAATAATAAATCATAGGATTAACTTTCTTTATGGATATATGAAGCAATTGCAAGACTCATAATCTTAACACATGCCTTCTCTTCCTGAAGTGACACAACAGGAACCAAATATTTGTGTCTGACTGTGGTATAACTGCAATTGAGATAACCACAGAAAGAGCTCAGAGTTGGCAATCTGCCTATGTGTTTGTGACCATCCACTTTTACCTTTACCCATTCCTAAACACAGGGTGGCCACAGCACCCCAGCCCCAACCTCTGGGAATTCTGAGTCGTAAATAGAATTAGTGGCAGTTTTCCCGTGATGCTAAAATATCCCAAGGCATCAATAGCCCAGGTTCTGCATGAGCTTATTCTTTAAAGTAAATAAAATGGGTAATTTTAGACACTCAAAATTCATCGGGTTTTGCAAAGCTGCTTGCACAGCTACATTGGACTTTACTGAACTGTGATAACAACCTTTATCATTATAGTCCAATAGATGGAATAATTTGAAACAAAGGCTCCAGAATACCCAGAGTATATTTCTACATTTAACTTCAGATATTTGACAGTTTTCTTACTTTTATCTTTGCACATACTTGATTACAAAGGCACTTATTCCAGCTCTGTGTGAGGTATCAGTTTATATAAAAGCTACAGTTGCCTAAGAATAGAAAATACATTCAAAATGAAGATAAATTCAAAGATGCGTAAACAGGCATGCAAAATAGCTTTCTATCTGTAGGTTGTAGTTCAGCTGTAGGCTTAAAAAGCAATAAAAAAACTGTGTTCTAATCAACCTGTTTATGATTTCAAATATGAAATACCAGCACCTGACTCTGATTAAGCTACAGATATGTGATTATTGTACAAAACACAAAAGTATCTGTATAGACAAATGAAACACCAAATATTGAAGTCACTTGCAAAAACCTGAGGACATATATATATATACACACACACACATACACACTTTTTTTTTTCTCATGCACCTGAATACATCTGCAGTGACAGGCATTAACTGATGTGTGTCTACTGCTAATGGAAATCATGAAACTAACTAAAATTCAACACAGATGCAAATTACATCATAACTCGAGAATGCATTTGAGATGTGAGAAATTTTAAATATTTCATGTAATTGCATTCCAAGAAGTTCTGAAAACCACTTGAAAACAATAAACACGTAAATGATTGTCCAAACCAATATTTTTCTATTTACTATTTGTCAAGGAGAGAAATGTTTTATTTCCTTTGGAGGAAAGCAACCTCTAAGAGTTGTAAATCAAATGAAAGTTACCTGTCACTTTACATGCCAAATATATATGTTAATTTCCACATAGTCAAGCTTTTCCAGAAGACCCTAAATATTTAATTTTTTCTAGACCTCCTTGATATGCTGAAGGTGCATTTGATCACAGGTTTCAAATGCTCATACACAAGAATATGACTCCTGCATAGCAGAGGATAATTCCTAAGCCTTGCATGCCTATAACTGGGTCCCTTTCTGGGGATCAGGCTGGACAAGTGACACATCTGTGACAGCAGACAGGCTATGCTAAGTGCTGGGCTCTGCAGCACGAGTGGCTCAGGGCACACGGAGAAAGCACAGTGCTTAAAAAACTGCCACCCACAGACAGAAGAAGCTCATAGTGAATTTAGGAATATTCCAGGTTAAGCAGTGACTCTGAGCGAAGATTTTGCAGAACTACAGTTACAATATTAGTTGCTTTCTTTTCAGACAGGCCGTCTTTAGATACCTCAATCCCTCAGCGGCTTGTAGAGATGTATGTGAGGTCTGCTATGATTATCCTGCCTTTGATTAAAAGAAAGAGACTGAGTTACTCAAGTCCTAATTATTTTTAAGGGTTTTTTTGGGGGGATTCTTTTCAAACATCACTAACCCATTTTCTCAGTATTGGACGTGCCAATTAGAGACACTCTTTCTATAGTTAATCAAGCAGTATAAAACAGTAATGAATAAAATTCACATATAATTCCACATAGACTTTCCTAACAGAGTTTAATTAAGCTTTAAGTGACTTGAAACACTTCAGTTGGTTCCTTTCATAAAAGTAAAGTTTATTCATAAAATGTCACTTTAAAACATTATTTCTACTTGGAATTGTTTACAACTTTATTTGAAATCAGAACAGGTTTTATTCTTAGTGTTTCAAGAGGTCGATGTATTCTTATGGGTTTTTTCCTAACAAAATATTAATGGATATGTAATATGAAAGTTGTAACTTAATCCCCTGAATAGATGCAAAATAAAATGTCTCTTCTGGCATGGAAGTGTTGCCAAACCTACAAGAAAGGTTTTCCTGTATGTTCATAAAAACTTGTGTTTGAACTTCTTTTTTTAAAAAAAGACACCTTATTTGGAGAAACCCAAAAGATTCAGATAAAAACAGAGTTTTGACATTTCTTACTTCTACTTGGATAACAGTCTCTTTAGTATAATGGGAATTTCTGAGTAAACACATCAAGTGCCTCTCTATTTAAAAAGTATATGATTAATGATATTTCTAAATGCAGAATTAAGAAACTCTAGATGTAATAAAATGTCTGTGGATTTAATGAAACTGATGCTTCTTCAATTTTATATTCTACTAATTATGTGAAAATTTCACATATTCATGTAACAACAGCACTCTTATTAAAAGTGTGGTTTTTAGTCAGTTCTTGGGGGCAAAAAAAACCCCAGCTTTTGATTCAAGAAGACACAGGAAAATATTTAAACAACAGCTTTAGACTAAAAATAAACAATGCTATATTCAAGACAGAAAATGCTCCCATTGTCCTATGTTTTTTAAACTAAATAACATAGATGACTACTTGAATTTCCTCCCTGAAATAAATTCCTTTTTCGTATAATACACAAAATTTAGCTGAAAATTAACAATTCCCATAGCTGTGAGACAGAGTGCAGTACAAAACATCTTCAGAAATGTATAGGTCTGTTCTACAGGCACATACAAATGTATGGGCCAACATGCAAAGAATGTCACCTGCATGTTAACTGCTTTTCTCAGCTTCTGAAAATGTTTTCTAACCAGTTTCAGGAGTCTCTATAAAATACTAAAATGGTCTGAAAAAGAATTTCTGCTCCAATCAGGAGGCATTAAAAGAAAAATTTCTGTTACCAGTTAGGAGGCATTAAAAGAATAAGTTCCTGTTACATTGTCAAGACTGTTTTGTACTGTATCTAAGTCAGCCGAAGAGGGATGAAGAACACACACTTCCCTGCGTGTGGATGTGTACAACAGCACAGGGATGCACAGAACCTCAGCACTAACACTCTGGGAGGTTCACATGTCACTCCCTATTTGCCACTTACATGAGCCTAATTACCAATTCTGATACTGGAGAAATCATCAGGCATATGTAAATTGAAGGCATGACAACATTATTTTATGGAACCTACAATTCTACTAAAATCTATATGACTAGCTTTTAAGAAGCAAACTGTTATTTATAATCCTGAAAAAAAATAATATTTATGACATTATAAATCTCCATAGAAGCCAGCGCGTACTTCCAGAGGTAAAAGAATTATAGGTTGTTAGGAAGTCTAATTGTTTTGCCAAAACCCCATGGAATGCATATTGCAGTGCCTAAGTCATCAGCCTCTTCTTCATCAGTACATCATAAATGCCACTATGCAATTTATGTGTTCCAGTATGCCAAGTCACATTAAGTTTCCTGTGTTAGAGAAATATTTTGGGAGGAATTGTGAAAGGACTGAAATATAGATTCATACTCTCTTCAAAGGTTCTACAAAACTTTAAGAACTTTAGACAATGCCACTACTCACAGAAGTTTAGTAATTTGGTAAATATCCTATAGAACAGAAAAGTGCATTTTCTCTGCCAGATTAAATACCAGTAATGCACAGCCAAGGGGAGGCTATTAAAAAACACCACCCTCTTTACTTTTTAGTACTCTTCAGGCAAAATTTTGACCAGTCTGTCAAGCTGTCCCATAAACATAGTAATTCTTACAAGAATTTCTCTGAGCAATGAACAGAAGTGTCATAACACCTACAGACACTCCTGAGAAAGCCAAACAAATTATGGCAATTAGATACCAAATCTGTCTGTGCAAGTTGAAGGACAGTTTAGAAAAACACACAAAAATCTCACTGAGAGAAATTTGAACTCAATTACAATGATTCTTAAGTATTTGTTTGAAAAGTGTACATTTAAAACACCATCATTGTCCTAAAACTGAAGATAAAACTTTTATAAGCACTAAACAAATAAACAATATCTACCTATATTATCAACTCTCATGAATCTTATTTTTATAAGCTCGTTACCATTACAAATGCTTCATGTAACAACTGCACAAACGTCAGGCAGATAGAAATATAAATATGTCCAGAAGATTAAAAAGTAACAAATATTACTATTTATTCAAATAATCAATGTATATTAGAGGAAATAAATTAGAAATATTCAAAAAATATATTCAAACCCATAAAACTAAGAACTAGTTACAATTAAGAGCTGATATTTGCAGAAATAACTATGACGTCTGAATGACATCCTAGAAAAAAATACCAAATTTTGTCAGACTTGTTACCAGTCTGGCCAAATTTCATACAGAAAATCATCTATAGATAATGAGCATAGAATGTGAAGACCTGTTAGAGATTTTCTTTTCAGAATTTAATCCTACACTCCAGAACAAAATCTGCTCTGCTGTAAAAAAAGAGTAAAAGTTGGTAAACCAGTTAAGTAAAAGAACTAAACTTAATAGCTTGTATCAAATGGATGGATATTTTTTGTGTAAATGGAAATTGTGTCTAAAAAGCAATATATAGGAAGTAAAATGGAGACTGTAATTTCCTTAATATAGCACATCAGTGGTCTGTCTAGTTCAGCATTTTGTCTTCAGAAACCTGCATAATAAATGCTTAATGAAGCAAACTGGGTATGCATAAATCATCAGCTGCCTTCAGCAAATGCTTCATGAACTCAGAGATGGCTTTACAACATTAGTATTTAAAAAGGGCAACCACAGATCATCTCAAATTATCATTAGAGAAAAAAAGTTTAAATCTGCAATTATCTTTTCTGCAAATTTTATTTTATGTTTTTGTTGGGGGGGGCAGGGACAGAAGTGAATTCCCTATCATTCCTTGGTGTTCAGAAATTGTACCTATTGATGTAGAATAACATCTTTTGTCAGCCTATTTTTTAAAAACTTGTCTTGTGATAATTTAGAAACATAATGAATTCCAGGTGTAGGGCTACTTCAAGTTGGCATAAATTGCTTGTTCTTGAAGATTATTGTGATTTCTTATTATCCATAAGTAATTTAACCACTCCTTGTTTGTCCCAGTCCCTTATGAACAAATATATCCCTATTTTATAAAACAGAGAGAATAATTTATGAATTACCCTGCAGTTAATAAAATCACGTTGTAGGAAATGACTAAATTCTAAGACAGGAAAAAGACACAAGATCCAATTAAATAACTGTTTCCAGTAGCATAAGAGCTAGAGGAAAGAAAAACTGCAGGACTACAGTGAGAAAAAGTTCACTCTGAATCTAAAATCCATCTACCAGGTCAAAGGGACAAAGAACAGGAGCAGAACAAGATGATGAATCATTAGAATCTCATTTCAAAATGGTGATACTGAACAAACCTCTGCAAGGTGATGACAAAGGGCACATGCCCTGTCCTTCCTCATCCTCACATCCCCAGGAGCCTGGCACTGAAAGCTGCACTGAATCTTTCACCGTGGCCTCCTTCTAAATATAATTCAATGGAGATTTACACACTCACTTCTGACTTAGGGGATGTTCTTCACTTAGTGAATAATTGTTCTGTTAGTTTACACAATAATTTTGAAAAGAAGTGTCTACTTTGGCTTCAGTGAGCAAAGAATAAGCATTTGGAAAAAATTATTTGAATGACAAAAATCTAAATAGTATGCCGTGCACTTAAACAATGGTCATCTTTTTGCAGATATATTCCCTGACCACCTAACAGTATCTCCTCTAGTATCATTGTCACTCAGTTTATCCAGCATTCTGTTATTGTGGCCATTCAGCTGCACAATTAGCCCATAGAAGGAGTTCACGGGCCTCTTCAGGTCTTTTGTAAACTGTATCTGGTGAATTATTTGCCCCAGCTGGGGGTACTGCTCTGCTGCATGGCAAGGCAGCATCCTTAACTCATGAACAGATGAATTTTGATGTGGCATTATTGTATGGAGTAAAAGAGTTCTTTGTGGCTATACCAGGAAGTCAGAAAGGAAAATAGATTTATTTTTCAAACAAATCCTTCCCTCACTAGAAATCGCCTGTACAGCACCTTCTCTAAACAAAGTAGGATTCATTCTCAAAAGAAAAATAAGGGTTCTACAGCAAGTAGCATCCAGTTGGTCTCATATGCCTACTGGGTAGAAATATATGAAGAAATACAAGACCATAGTATGAAATTTCCTTTTATTCAGACCTAACTTTAACTGCATACTTTTATGACAAAGGTCTGTGTTTGATGTTAGAGTGAAATACCACTGCTCATATGTGACTAAAGAATTCTCCTAGAAAAGACTTTTTGTAATACAGTGTTCCAGTCCAGCTCTAAAAAACTCCTTTAATTTATATCACTTGTGGCTGTGATTTTTTTTTTTTTTTTCTCTCCTCTCTGGATGTTTCACTTACAGAAAGATTAAAAAAAAAATCAGAAATTTACTGTTTGTTACTCTGGTCACAGTTGCCAATTAACAAGAAGTGCTGGACTTCAAACACTTCTCAAGTGCAGAAAAGTATGTGAACTGCCTTGTTCTAATACTTTATATTCCCATTAAATTACAGCAATACTTTATTGCAGGGATCACAGAAAGAGAACAACAGAATTTTCTGTAAATGAATGACTACTTTGGTAACTGTAGAAATACTAAATTTCAAGTTCATCATTAAAGGAAATTCATTACTATTAATAGTTTCTGTGTATGTTCTCAGTGTGCTTAATATCTACTGAATCCACTCAGTTAAGCAATGAGTGAGGATGTTAAATTAAACATTTTAAAAGCCAATGTTTTCCCCTTTTTTCTGTGCCTTCAGATGTAAGCATTAGGACTGGTAATGCCTGCATCCAGTTTAACCCACCAATCAATTGTGGTTCTACTCTGATTTTCTGTTCAGAAGGAAAGGCAAACAGAAAAGAACTTTTTTTCCTTACTCAAAGTGGGCAAAAGGTGGACATGATCTGCATTTTAGGCCACATGGCAAGTTTAGTGCTCACGGCCAGCGATCATTAGAGTACAAGTCACAAAGCCTGTGTGTTTTCTTTTATGGCCCTGCTCTCTGCTCACTCTTATTTCTCAAAACTACAATACATGCAAGACCATCATTATGCTCAGGGGAAAACCATTGCTGGCTAATGATAATTTGGTAAGGTTCAAGGAATAAACATGTTAGGTGATGTTTATATGACTGAGGAAAGTTCCTTCAATAAACAAAACCAGTCTTAATAAGGAATGGTGAAGTTACATGGCTTAGTGCTACTAGGACAAAAAAATTAACCATATTGAATGGGATCTTGTTCATCATAATGAGCTTCATCTAATTCTGCTCTTCAGAAACCTTCATTTATCTAACTTACAAAGAATATGTTAAACAAAAGCGCCTCACAATATTAGTGCAATTTACATCAAATGCACTAGAGAAAATTACCTAATACAATTTTCTAAACCATTTACTGTTATGAACTAGGAACTAAATGAGAAAATTGCATTTTATGATTTGTAGGCTATTGAAAAAAAACTCTACACCTGATTTCACACAATCTGCATTAATTTGATTCTCTCTCAGTGGCAAAGGGCCTTAGTAAAGCATAGAACCAGAAACAATACACTATGAATTAAACTGAAAAAAGTTGTTAAGTCCCTCTAAATCTGCATGAGCAAGACAATGCTTTTGGTTTCCCCTCACACTTTGGTACTTGAGGAGGGGAACTTACCTCTTACCTTGGTTTGGTTTATTTCCAAAGCAAAAAGAAGACAGGCATGATAAAACAAGGCCTATTTTTTTCAAAAGCAGAACATATGTGTGGATCAACATTTGGAGACATCATTAGTATTTTTGTTATTTGTCTGATGTTTGCATGAAATGCCACAAATGTGATAGAGCCAACTCCCCTCTGCTCCAAAATACTGAACTTTTCAGATAAAAGTTTAAACTTTTTAAACTTTATAAACTTTTCACAAATTCAAGCAGATGCAGAAAAAAAAATAGAAAAACCTTCAAAAAGCTTTTTTTTTTTTTTTTTCCCAGAAGGCAGTCTTCGGAGATCTCAAAAAAAGCTTCTAGTAACAGGTCTTTTTATTCTGTAGGAAAGTAATGATTTTATTTAAAAAGAACACTTACTAATACAAAACCATAAACATTTTTACTCCATCCAAGCAGTCTTTAAAATATTTAAGCTACTAAAAAGTAAACTTTGTTTTAAGGTCAAGAAATGAGAAATTCAGAGGGCTTATGATTTGCATTTTGATACAAATCTGTGATCTGTAGCATCTAATTTACAGGCTATCTTAATATTATATTATTTTTCTTAAGGCCAGGACAGGGTTTCTGTTCAGTAATCACGGAGGGGCAAAAGATATTTCCAGAAATGTAAGGATTACACAAATAACAAAATGAACAGTTTTCTTGTATTAATTGTTTTAGAAAAAAGCACACTTCCATTAATTGCATGAGCAACAATACATTATTTTAATATTTTATCATCTTTTTCTCTTTCCTTGTCTGTTTTGCTGCTTTGCAGCATAAAATTTGTGGGGTTTAATTTGTTAAATGAGATGATAAAGTTTTATAGCTAAACTTCAAATAACTGCTTAATTCAGAACCTACTCTATACAGCAACAGGAACTAAGGCCACATCAACATATGCTACAGTGCTAATAACAATCTATTACAGTCATCACACTTTTTTAATTGTAGAAGTTCCAGAAAGCAAATGTATTAAATTGTGTGGGTTTAGTTTTTTATCTCACAGAATTTGATCAAATGGAGTAGAGCCAAATTGCTAACTAATATCTCAGACTATGAACCTGAAACGTGTTACAGAAAACTCATCACATTTACTTACAGAGCAATGACTATTTTTCCTCTCCCCATAAACCTAAAGGTCTTTGGAATGTCAGAAAAATTGAAAAACACTAAAGTAGCTTTATCTCAGCTAAAGAAAACAGATATGCTAGTTTAGGGATTTACAAAACTGTCTAGAAAGGTTGGTACCAAGAAGAAACAAGGCAAAAAAGCCTAATGTAATTCTGTATATCAGGTTAAGAGAAAACGGAGGCCACGGAACTACTTTTTTTCCTAAAATAAGCCCTATTTAGAAGAAAAAAAAAAAAGAGTTACTAAATCACTTTATGTTGGGCAACAAAGATAACAAATAAATACTGCAGACTCCACATTTTCATGGATGGAAAGATTAGCAGTTCCACAGTTAGATTTCCTCTCCGGTTTTAGAGGATCTGGATCCCACAGAACTGTTAATTCTCTCCAGGGATTTGGAAAGCTTGCACATAAGTTGTCGAATGAAAATAAAGTGCCCTAAGTATGTGCTATAACAAATACATTCCTGAATACATATGGCAAGCATTATAGCAGTGTGATACAGCAGAAAACAAACATTAAAGTCGTGTGAGATTTTATGTGGGATTTGTGTCAAAAGCATCTTAGCCATTCTAAACTTTCTTATGTAGCATCTTTGTAGAAATACAGGACAATAATAAGAAAAAGTGTGACTAATACAAATTTCTGTTGCTATAGCAATTAGTCATATCAATAGCAATCCATGAAATATTTGCTATAAAATCTTTACACAACAAAAGTCAAATTATTTCATTGTTCCTCCCTATCTTATACTTCTAAGTACTGAGGTTGAAAATATAAAGTAGCCATTACAAGATGTTCCATCCAAGAAGTCTGACACAACCAGTATTAAATTTGAGATCAAATTAAAACTTCAAAACTTGAGAGCTTAAAAAGACAGTCAAAGGTTAAAATAAATTATAATATGTAATATTATAATATTGATGTGTTTTACTGTGTACAAATAAGATAACAAATTTTATGATAGCACATTTAATAAGGTAGTAATGGCACAGGAAGTGTGCAAAATACTGAGGTACAAACATATTTAACAAAAAAATAGCAAGGAAAACAACTTTGGTGAAAATGAGTTTGACATCGTAATTTACTTTTACAAATTCTAGATAAAATTGGCATGCAATTTCTCTGTTTATCTGCATGCATTTTTTCCTGAACAATTTTACTTTTACTTTGGCCATTGATTTTTATACTGATTTTTAAAAAAACTCCTATAAAATATGTATTTAAACACTTTCATTTACATTTTAAATATCTAGAAATTGCCACATTAATCACTCTGAGCTTTAAAAGGGAATTAACAAGACAGCTAAAGCACTAATTACGGCTTTTTTACCTTTAATAAAAAATAATATTTCCCATGTGTGCAATATACTCCTTCCAAGAGTGTCAACACTTTAAGATGCCTGAGGGCCAAACTTTGCAGAGATGTTAAAGCTGGGGTACATTACATCATATAAAATATATATTAAAAAAATCTAGCATTTACTGCATGCCCAAGTGTAAAACAGTATGGGCTGCAGTAAAGAGCCACAAAGACATCTCTAAAAGATGATGAATGCCTCAAGTCTGCTGTGTCATAAATTCCTTTCCTATGGTGTTCTCAGAGCATTGCCCTGGCTCAAAACTCCTGAAGTCTATCTACAGACTTTTAAGACCACATACTGGAAAATCTCAGGCACAGATATTTGCATTGAACTGGGAAATGTCTCAGTTTGTGACCTGCATGGATGGAATAACTTTTTCTGGAGAAGGGTGGAAAGCAGAAAGAGGATGTCAAAATTTGCAACCTTCAACCCCTTGCAACTGAAAGAGTTTTTATCAAAATGCAGTACAAAATCACTTTACAGAACCAGAATAGAAATTTATTTTCAAACCTCACTGATTCTAAAATTGGTATGTGTTGGAAGGAATGATTTAGTCAAAAGTAACCAGGGAAGAGATATAACTTATTTTTGCAAATACCCTATCAATTGTTTTAATCATAGTAAGAGGTTTTGGGCTTCAAAAATCTAAAGACAAATTACTTGGTTTTTTACCTCTCCTGAGGACCACCTCTCTTAGGAACAAGAACTGTCAAATATGAGAACAAATATTATAGTCTGACTATTAGAAAGTATTGAAGGCAACTGCACTTTGTTATCTTTTCTGTGATACCAATGCCAAACAAAATGCCAAATACCAGTTGTATACCAACTATATAATGTTAAATTTATAACTAGTGTATCTCTCCTAATGTTAATGAGGCAGTTTAGCCTTCTAAATATTTTTGAGATGTAGACTACTCAGTAAGTAAACTTCAAAACTGTATCAACATTAGTTGTTTCCCCTATTAGTAATTATGTTTAAACACAGAATTTAAGCAATCTTATTCTTCTAGTATAGATATCTAGTATAGATAATTTGAACACATTTGAACCTGTGAGCTAGAAGTCATTGGGGAAAGCCTAATATCTCCCTTCCTGAATATAAAACCTAAAGTTTTTCTCTGTGTTTCAGGCAAATTGTGCTAAAAAAAGCATTAGGTCATCTTCAAGTTCAACCACACTGTTATAATTTCATTTTTAGCCAGTTCATTGTTTTGCTCCATCTTTATAAAAAAAATTCTTTGGCTATCCATATTAACTATAAAAATTTGAAACTCTTCTCATCTACAGCATTAATATCAATGCAAGCAGTTTAAACATACAAATGTTAAAATATTTTCAATGCAATTCTGTCAGGAATTTTTTTAAGTTATTTGAATGTCTCTGAAAGGAAAAACGTTTATATAAACGTATAAACACCCAGTTAAAGACAAAAAAAAAAAAAAAAAAAAATAAAAAGAGTTTCTGTTCTTCTGTACCTTTCCTCTTAAAATCTCCAGAAACTAAACAGCTGATCAAAAAGCACTTCAATCTGGAATCTAAGAAAGAGTCTGAAGGCCAGTGTGTTGAGCTCAGATGTGCATGAGAATACAAATGCCATCATTCTAAAACACAAACTCAATGCCACAGTGACCCTCTGCAAAAGGGAGTATCTAGTGCACAACACAGTTTCAGTTCCAATCCAAACCTCATCAAGCCTATCTAAACTGGATCTAACTAAAAAATGAAAATCACACAAAACCAGCTCCATTTTTAACTGAAGAAATACCTCTAGCATGTAAGAAGTGGGCATTCACATTTTTTCAATACATAAAAAACTCATCTATTGTGAGTTTTTAGTTCATAACACATCCTCCAAGTGTCTTATTGGACATGGAAGTGCCATGTGAGACAGACCACCTCTGCTGTCAGTGTAGTAGGACATTTCTACAGCTGCCTGAGTAATGACTGCACCTCAGTAGGACAGATAAATTCATAATTCTTATAAATCCTTTAATTTCCTATTATTTCTGTAATTTTCTTAGTTATTGGCTTATTATCCCTTAAATGCTAGTATAAAATAGCACACATACAGTATAAAACTCTGTTACATTGCACATGAGAGTTTATATATGGTCATTGCCTTTTTTGAATGAATTATGTGAATAATTTGCCATGTTACATTCCGCTGAAGTAAATATCACAGCTGAAATTCCCATTCAAAAATCTAAGTATGCAGAAGTTTAGTCTTCCTGAACAACTCTCACTGCCTTTTCAAAGAAGTGCCTAATGTCAATACACTCCATGCTAATGGAACAACATTCCCCAGTGCCTATAGTAGTAGACACTTTCTTTCAGTAGTCAGTTTAACTCAATCCCTTGTGATCAAATTCATGAAGTATTTTCACAGCCTAAAACACCAATTTCTTTGCCTTTGTTTTTTCATTGGAATAGACACAAACCAGATACTCAGGTTTCAAGAAAAATAAACAACACTTCCTGCAGAAATGTGACACTTTTAACAGGGTGGCAAAAACTCATTCATAAAACAATACTTTCTGGTTCAGCAGAGCTTGGCACTAACTCAGTTTCCCCATTTTGATTCCTATTATGTTTCTAATACTGAGTATTCACTTACTTCTACCTCAGAATGAAGAACTAATTCTGTGGGATATTAACCCAGGCTAAATGCCCAGACTTCCATTACATATGCAAAAAACATAAACCTGGTTTCCAGCTCTGTGGTACTTCAGTAAGAGCCCTGAATACTTCTTTACACTTTTCACCAAAGACTTCACATCAAAATGAAATGTTATTATGGTGTAACATTATGACTTCATTGCTTTTACAGAACATAAATACAATAACATTTATATACTGAGAAGACGGCGTGATAAATCCTAAGCGCACAAATGTATATTGGGTACATATATCAAGTATCATATAATTTATATAAAACTACTTTAATTAAAACTTGTCAAATGCATGACTAAAAGATGTTTTGTAATTAAGACTAGAGCATATTCAAGAATTTAGCTTCTTTGTTTCTCAAAATCCCAATACAACAAAGCGCTACAAGGCAAAAAATGAAGCCTAGCAGTGAAACTACCATTGATTTCCTCAAAACTACTCACATATCTAAAGATAAGCATGTGCTTAAGTGTTTTGCTGGGTCACAGCCCAACTGGCCAAACGTGCCACCATTAATCATGTTATGAAAGCAATTACTACAAGTTTAGCTTCATTAACTTGGAATTTCAGAAAAGTCAAGCTTCTATAGGAGACATTCAGAAGCCATCCCAAGGGCATCCCACACTATCCTCTTCCTCCTCCCTTAGTCCAGCAAGAAACACAGTATTTTATGGTTTTAATGTACGCACAGTAATTATCAGCAAGGAAACAAAACTGCAGGTCAGACTTGAAGTGGCAATACATTACCTTAGCAGTTACCTTGTTTTATGAACAATAAGGAAAGAGCCACATATTAAAAATAATGCACATCTGGATCACCTAGTGGCTAGTTTTATTTTCAATCTGATAAAACCATCAAAATTTATGAAGACTGTTCCTTAGTCTTTATAGCCTACATACGTAAAAATCATTATTTGTGTATATGATAATTGATTTTTAAAAAACCAAACTGCCTTGCTCTTAAGTTAGATGATTTCATAATTTATTTCAGATCCTAAAAAATATTTTTAGATTGCCTATATTTCCAAAAGAGACAATTTTTAGGTTGTAAAATGACATCAACTCATTCAAGTCTGAACAAAATTTTAATTTCTTCTAAAAATAACCCCAAAACTTCTGAATGTACTTAAAAAAAATCCAAGCACCCACAAACACCAAAAAAAGTAATTTCTGTAGAGAAAAATTAGACTTTTGCACAGTTGTGCAAAGGATTCATATAGAACATAAACTTGTTCAACCAGTAACTGCAAAAATAACTGCAAATTTTCATATATTTATGTCCACACTTCATTGCCTTGACAAATCATACTTTTTGACATTGAGTCCACTCATTGAAATTATGCTTTAGCACTCATATAGAGAGAAAAAAAAATGTTACTAGGCAATCACTGTACTGTCTTCCTAAGGGAATAACTATTAACATTTTTTTCCTCATATATATTAATCAGCTGTAAAATACAATAATTTTTCAGCACTGACAATGGGACATTTGATCATAATCAATAACAATAATGGTCTCTCAAGCAACATTAGAGAGACATGAACCTTGCTGATGTTAACTCTCTTATCACATTCCATTAACACTAAGTGCCACCACACCTAGATTCCCAGTGGTAGGAGAAGGTCTAGAATGAGATGTACAAACGGAGACCTGACAATTGTGCAGTCAGTGCAATAAATGGGGAAAGGTGTACATTTTATTATGGGATTCAGCATAGGCCACTGGCAAGGAAGCAGGCATTAAAAGTCAGCTAATAGAAAGTTAAAGGCCACAAATCAGGCACACACCAGAGGGCAAGAGTATTTCCAGCAATTTAGTGCCTGAAGCATGCCTTTGCACTGAAAAAGCTTTGATGATGAGAGAAGATAAAAGAGATTCTGACAAGAAATGGTAAGCTTGCTCACAAATATATAAAAGCATATAAATAAAGAAGTTGACCAGAGAGTGGTAGCTCTGGATTTCTGTCCCTGTCCCCAGAGTGTTTAATGTTTTAGCAATTGGGTTAAAAACCAACAAAAATGCTTCAAATAATTTTGAAGCAAGGATTACAAAAGCAGAATTTCCTTCCACCAGACAGTGTTCTTACACCCTGAGCCGTTACTAATCTAATCCAAAATCAGGTTAAAATAAAAATAATTACTTTCAACATCCAAAATAGACTGAAGAGTTTAAAATATTCTATAAAAGAGGGAAGTGCAAAAATGAATGAAAATTTAGAGTTTGGTTATTTATGTTGAGATTGGAATTGGAATGCTGGTTAGAAATATCTGACTGTATTCAATTGTTTTGACCTTTTTTCTTCCCTGCATCCCCTAAAAATCCTCTGTCCTGCATGTCGTACTTCTCTGTGGTTGATACCACAGAGGAAACACGGATCTAATGAACAAAATTTTATAATTATAATGTTCAAGGGGACTCTCCAGAAACCTGCGTAGGTCTCTCTCTCCCTCTGCACAAACCTACTTACTTCAAACACATTCAGGCAAAGTTTTTGACTTTCCTACTCCCTCCCACCTTTCTCTGAAGCTGCAATATAGTTCCATTGTGACCAGCAGATACCTTCCCTGCTTGGCTGACCTTCGCTGGGCAAGCCCCTCACCAGCTGGCCAAGGCTTCGACCTGAACACCTCTATCTACCTACGCTTCACACAAATTTATACTTGCATACAGTTAATAAACTGATTTTGTATAAATAAACTGATATTGTATAAATATCTATGAGAGGTTGCTGTTACTGTGTCATGATGGATGACTGGCTCAGCCGATTACGGTCAGACACAGTAGCAACATCAATCACTTCAGAAGGCAGCGGGCCTGGGTGGATTGACCTGCAAAGTGTATTTTCAAGGGGTGCTTTAAAATGGCAAATTATCTAACAAGGGAGCTCAAATATGTACTTCCTCTTGCTTTTAAAGAGCAGTACAATCCCTCTGCTTCTCAAAGTAAGATGAAATGTAGAGTAGCATAATACTGAGCTTTTAATGGAGAGCCCAAATACTAGTAAAAAAAGGTTATTTGTGACATGATGACACAACAAAAGCTCAACTCTACAAAAAAATATAAAAACACATGGGAAATTTCTGTGAAGATTTACATTCTGAAATCACAGATTTGAGTTCAGCAGGAATATGAGAACCATATGGGGAAAAAAAGAGTTCTGTAATCAAATGACTTATCATACAAACAATCAAACTCACTAGTTCTATAAAAAAGCCATTAAAAAAACCCTTAAAATTTAATTTTATATAGCCAAGAAAGATCACTATAAACTGAAATTCACTTCAGAAATATTCCTTTTGCTTAGATAGTACCAGACTGACTGTCCCTATTTTGGGACTACAATGCTAAAAAGAAATAAAGAACTTGAAGAACTTTGACAAGAAAAGTACAAATGATTTTTCTGAGTAGTCAGATATATGGGTTCTTTCCAGGAATAGATGTTTATTCTGTTATCTTGGCTAAATTCCAGCTTTCAATAGTGACAGTGTTCTCTTCCACAGTTTTAAAATTCTTCTGTAATGCCTAAGGTAGTCTGTCCTACCACTAAGTGAGAAATGTCTGCATTTTAATGCCTGAAATCTCATTCCTCTACCATATATATTATGTAGAGAAATTAATCAGGGTCTGTAAAACTTTCACATAGAGCAATTATTCAATGCAGCATTGCTGAAAGGACCATAGATCTACCTCACACCTACTGCCCTTCACTCCTTTTCCAAGTTACTTTGCCCTAAAAAATATGTTCCTGTTGCAGAATAAATCCACAAAGACTGGAGCTGAGGGAAGAAATTGTGGTGACCTCAAGACACACAAGAAAAAAAAAAAAGCCAACAAAACCCACCAAGAAAACAAATTCCAAAGTCTGAGAAGGAATATATTATGTTCATGTCTCTTGCAGTATCACCTAGAGCAAAGAGGTTTTCATGTTAAAGAAACCAGTAAATTATTTCAATGATTATTCAAAACCATGAGAATTCCACCTGTCAGAGTTCAAGGAACATGTGGGTGATGCTCTCAGTCATATTGTTTACTTTTAGGTAGTGCTGTGAGCAACAATTGGGCTCAACAATCCTCTTGGATTCCTTCCAGCTTGAGATCTTCAGTGATTCTATGAAATCCAATGGACACGTTTATACATTCATAGTTTGAACCATTTCCTGATAAATTGTCTTTAAATTAATTTACTTCCAATGTTATCGTCATCATTATTATATATTAGTTCATGTCAGATACTGTTAAATCAACATCTGACTGAAAATTTATCATTAAAATAATAAATAATATTTAAACTACTTATGTGCCAATGAAATTTGGATAGCAGTGTAGTTGAGCTCCTCCTGATTCTAAATGGGGCTTCTTGATGCTGACAGAGTATAAATACTCACTCTGGAAGGAATCTTCTTGCTCAGTTTGACAGTTTGTTGCCAGTGATGACATTCAAACAATCAAAAGAAAAAAAAATATTGTTCATGATATGATGGTTATGTGATTAGGATAGGAAAGGAAAAGAAGTATCTGGGAAGGAAAAAAATCCATAAATGCTACTGAAAAAAATACATTTATTGTTGCATAGACTCCTTAATTTAAACACTAATTTTATCCTGTCATTTTATAAAAGTGTCATCTGTTAATACTTCTGGTGAATGTGAATTTTACTCTAATTATTCTTATATTAACTATAGTTGGGAGGACCCCATAATCCAGAAAATAGTATCAAATATTTTCAGTGTATACAAAATATCTTCACAATAACTTCCAGTAAAAATGCATAGATGATACAGCCTCACTATTTGTACTAGATACTTTTATGTAAAATGCAGAACTCAAAGTGCCTATTTGATTTATTAACCTCTTAGAACTACTGCTAATGCTGAAATAAAATAATTTTGGTTATTATTACCATATGTCGATCTACAACATTGTTGCTGAAGAAACTCAAGTCATTGTCATAAAGCTTCCATTATGTTAGAAAATTATTAGCAATGACTGACTGAAGAAAAAATAGCTCAATTTTTAGCAAACAACATAATTTACTTTAAAGTACATTGAAAATATGACATCACCTTAAAGACTGGAGTTTTCCTTCATCTATCATAGTTGATTATAGGAAATGAACTCCAGCCAAGCAATGCTAATGCTTTTATACTTACACATATATGGCTACTGTGCATTTTCTAACTCTTCTCATCTGAAGATGGATTGGCAGACTGGGAAAGTGAGAAACTAACGTCTCTTGATTTCTGACATACAACCTGCATTTCCCTCCCCTCAACCCCCATTCTTAGATTATTCTTAGTTCCATTCAGCTTGGCAGAAAAATCATGTCTTTTTAAGGTACTTGGTCTGATTTTCAAGTCAGCAAGTAATGGTATCTGATAGTCTTTTCCAAAATTTCATTTGATGTATCATACATCAAAAAAATCAGCTAAATTTAGGCAAATTATACCTTGGGTACTTTGTGGTGTTTACCTGAAAGACTGAGAAAGACATAGCAGTCTGTCACTGGGCAAACATGGGTAAAAGGACATTATCCAGCTTTCATACAATACCAGGACTGCTATGACCTTCTTGGTTGGTTTTTTTTAAGCTATACCTTTATTCTCTATCTGACCACACAGTGGATTCTCAGACTGTTCTTCCTTAAGAGTCACCAAGTCTGTTTTTCACAAGTTTCTGAATTATGTCATTAGATCCTAGATGCATCCCAGTGCACTCTCATTCTTCTTGAAATGGGTCACCAAACTCATATCCAGTATTAAGATTGTTAAGGTTTAATCTCAAGTTTATTAATGCAGAGTGCATAAAGAGCATGAAATTTCCACACCAAATCTTAGGTATAAGTTCTTAGTTAAAAAAAAAAAAAAAAAACAAACAAAAAACAAAAAAAAAAACGGAACAGGAAAACCCACACCACTCACTCCATTAGCCTTCTTGGTTGGCTGGGTTTTGGGGAGAGATGGATGAGGTTCTCTGCAGTGATGCACTATGATTATGTTTTCCGCTGCAGTGAACTGTCTTTCTGAAAACAACATCCCTTAATTTCATTCTTTGCTCCTGGATGCTCAAATCAGCTGATCAGCAATCAGCTCAAATCAGCTGATCAGCAATCAGCTCAAATCAGCTGATCAGCAATCAGCTCAAATCAGCAAATGCTGAAATATGTATTGCACCTTATAAAATGCAAATAATTTCATAAAATTTTAAAATTACAAAGAAATGTCATTAATTTTACACTTTCTATGAAATAATAGTGAAGCATTAGGAAATAATGTGGAAACACAAAGAAAAAGTAATTGTAAACCAATGCTAAGTATTTGTCAATAAAAATGGATTGATTCAGAATAATTAATACAGAACTTGGTTCAGGTAGTGTAAATGTGAGGAAGAGAATAGTCTCATAGTTGCCAAGTTTGTTACAAAATAGTCTTGGAATGATAATGTGGTCTGCTTTTTTAAAAAATATGGGGAGAGGGAAAAACGGATATATAAGCAGATATGCCTTTTTTGAGAATATTTCAGATATTTCACTAAGGAAATACTTGTTTTTCAAACCTATAAATTAGGAATTTAATTTTTAATGAGGGAATGGATTTGCCCAAAACATATAAGCATCCAGAGCTCCTGCCCAGCATACTCAAAAGACTAGAGTCCTTGAGTTAGAGTAGATGATCATTGTAGGTCTCTTCCTACTGAAATATTCCATACTGTTCTCCAAAGAATTCAATAAATCTGCACTGTGCCCAGACCATAAAAGGTAAATATCCCTCTTTGTATCAAACACTCAATTTACGCAAACTAAGAAAAGAGCATTTGAAAACCCACCTGATTTCAATTGCTGCTTCTTCTAATTCGAGGGTAAAAATACCAACCATTTCTTCCAATCAAGTTAAAATGACATCTAAGTCTGTAAAATTTAATTTAATCAAGCATCTCAAAAAAATGTGACAATTTCTTTGGGGTTTCAGATTGTTTTCATACATCTATTTCCTATAGAGACAAAACAATCAATTTTAAAACATTTAATGAAACAACATAGGGGTTTTTTTAAACAGAGAATATTCAGATTTTAGTTAGTCCTGGTATAGAACCCACTTCAGAAAAAAAAAAATGATACATTTTCTAAGTCATCTATAAGTAATCAATGGTTAGAACTCAATTTTTTTGAGGATAAAATAAAGTTGCTGTCTACCACATGCTGGCCTTTTTTAGCTTCCATAAATAATTTAAAAAGTGTAATAGAAAGGTTATAAAATTAAAAATACATACCATAATTTTTCACACAATCCATTCCTATAATTTCAGATTTCTAAGGTGATACTTTAATTTTCAGCTGTGTATTAATTATTCTATGGAACAAAATTAGCCTAAAATCTCCACTGTAATTCCATATAATAGGAAGTAACATATTACAAATATCGTGTAGAATTACTGTAAATCCTTTTAATAGGCCCATAGGAAAAGAACAAAGGCTAAAAATGTCACTTACTTTAGGAGAGATGCCATTGCTAGAAGTACAACATTGGACAAGCTGTCAGGATAAGATAAATGGAGCTCAGTTGTACCATTAACCTGTGACATTTTTGACAGTGCAAGGCTGTGCACTGTAAGAAAAGCAGAATACGTATCTTTTGACTTTTTTCCTCTCAGTTAGTAATAAAACTAAGAAAAAAGATGCAATGGTCTAAGAAAAAAAAATTAAAAATACATACCAGCTTTTTTCTAGCTCTCAAAAATATAAGAGCTCAAATAAAGAGACCCAAGTCTTCAGGATATATGCAAATCTATTCCCGATAACACATAAAAAAGGAAATTATACTAAGCAAATTACATAAGTTATATTGAAATTTAGAACACCATAACTAATCTTCCATAAATTTTGACATTTTAGGAACAACAAATTATAAAAAATTCCATACTTCCAATTTGATTTCTACTTAAAGTAACCAGAAAGAGGGAAAGGAATGCAACATTATTAAATGACAATCAGTATACACAGGCAACAGTCAATCATTATGCTGGGCTGTAGTTTTAGCCTTACAAATTCCAGCAGTTTTTCCTTAAGAATATATGGTCTTACTGAAAACACAAAAAATAGTCCTACAAGTTTTTTACAATTATTTTACAGTTAATACATGCTAAGAAACAGGGAGACATAGTGAAAAAAATTTTAGATCGTTCGTAGCACACAGTAATACTTCATTTTATTCTCTCAAACTCCTTGAAGAGTTGAATCCCATGGAGTAATATTATTGAAATGAAATAGAAATAAATTAGCAAACAATATGTACTGTCATAAATAGTACCACAGGAAAGGGAAATATAAGGATTGTGTGGCTCAGTTACTGTGATGACAGGTGGTGAGCCAAGTCACCTAAATTCAGTGAGCAGAAACAGCAGCCTTAGAAAGGAGAGCAGTAGTCACTCTGAATACTGAAAATCTTTGATGGAATAACTCATCTGTACAGCAATAAGAGGGCATGCAAACTCATTATCTGAACTTTGGAAAAAAACAGCCCTTTGAAAAAACATGGATTTTCCTGCTGCATTCCAACAGATTCACTGGGTGGTGGTCAGGAGAAGTACATGGAAGAATAAGGGTCAAATACTGCTGTCTTTCCAGTAAAACTTCAGAATATGAGATTATATTTTGCATTTGGAGTTGAGTTGCTGCAGTAAAGCTACATTTTCATAATTAGATGGATACCATAGCTTTGATGAAGGCCACAACACCTCATCCAGCTTCTGAGCTTCAGGAGTTCAGAAGGCCTGCAAGAAGCTTTATGGAACAGAGAACAGAGAAAGGGAAAGGGTTTCATGTCACCCAAGTCAGTCCTTACCATCAACATGACCCAGAAGGAGGGATGTTTCAGGAACAGCCCCTGCTCTCCATCTTGTCAAAGCAGGTTGGGTAGCTACCTCCAGAGTACGAGCTGCTGCTCTGCAAAACAGAACTGAACAGCTCGTGTGCTTTGATGCTTGGAAGACTGCACATGGACCTTTGACCTTAGCCTTCCCACAAAGATACAACCTGGAGATAAATCTGAGACTGGGCTGCCTCTCACAGACATAGCAAACCCAGGGACATGGAATGTCTTCAGCCTCTTTTTCATGAGGTTTTGATTGCAGGAGACAAGTACTCTGACAGGTATATCTATTGTGAGGCAGTTGTGAAAATAAAGAGACTTCCAAATCAAAACAATATTAGTGATTATTAGTGATATGGATAATAATGATGATTTACTAACATGGCAAAGAAATATAGGTTTCATAAATGTAGGCAATAAGAAATCACATTTTGAGACAAGAAATATTTGAGAGAAAAGCTAAGTACAGCTGCTGGAGTTTGGTCTACAAAGCACAAGCAATCTCCAGGCAAAGGTTTGCTGTGCAGAAACTCTGGGCTCAAGCAGCGAGCAACACACTTGCACCAGCAGTAGAATGCGTGTATGGGCAGTCATTTGAATGAAACAACACAGTTCACTGAAGATGGTGGAAAGCATAGACGTGTGAAAATAAATTTTCTTAAGACAGAAACCCACTCTAGGGAAGCAATAAGGATTTTCACAGTAAACCTGCTTTCCTTAATGTATGAGCCTGCAACTACATTCTGTACCTAAAAATACTACTGTATAAAAAATGAAGTGCTCTAAGTGCCTTAAAGAAATCATTAATTCAATCTGGCACATTCAAATCTACCATAACTCTTGTGGAATAAATCTGGAGGCTGTAATAAGACTGCTTTCCTTTAATTTTAGTATTTCACATGGTTTTGAAACTGAAGTTTCACACCAGAAACATTTCACACCAGAAGATTTAAAAATATATCTCATTTTTATTTTATCCTCAAAAAATAGGAATACAGTCTAGGTTCAAAAAGATATGGAGAATTTTTATGACTTTTTTTCTGTATCTCAACCAGAACATCTTCCGAAACACTATCAGATTATTCTGCACTTGCTTACTGGCATTGTAAGTTTAATGCAGGCCTTTATTGTCTATATCACCATCATATTCTTGGAAGGGTAAGCAAACAAAAGCACTTTAGAAATAACAGGGGGAAAAAAATCAGGAAAAAGAAATTAGAAAAAAGCCATTCTGAACTGTAATCCAGTCTTTGAACAGCAGTATCTTCCCTCTCTCTGTATGGTATAGTGAAAATTTGGTATTTGGTAAAATTTCTATGGTATAGAAAAACAAATTGCCCAGGAAAAGGTACCACAAGACTACCCAGGGATTCTTTTTTGTAGACAAAGCATTCAACATTGGTCCCCTTTTGAGTAATGCAAAAGTCCACAGTACTGTATTTTAGGAATCACATATTGTCTATATATTAATATAATCACTTATGCTTATTTAAATCCTGAAAAAAAGATGGCTCCTTTTTCCAGATGAGCATCAGATAATACAAAGGACGAGCCTGATTTTTTCAAGACCAATCCTGACAAATGCAAAAACACTAATACAGCCTTATCCATAAGGTTGTCTACCTGAGCCTGTCTAGAAAATGTATCTCCCTCAAAATTTGTCCAAAATTAGAAGTGAGTCTGTACTACAATACCATCATTTTAACCCTAGAATTAAAAAGAGTACTTACATTTAAATTAATACACGATTATTACAAAGAGAATTTACCAGATGTGATGAAAATGTCCCCAATATCTTTTTTGCAAAATACAACATAGTTGACTTTTCCACAAGCAACTATCAGATACTGACACAAAAGAGGTTTTTTGCCTTGAGAAACTCAACAGGTAGCATCTTTTTCTTCCCTCAGTGTTTCTCTAGAGAGAAACTGTATTTAATGTGTTTGCTTATTGCATTATACAACACTTATTTTTGCTTTTGTCTCTATGAAAATGGAATTTATTTTTTTCAAGAAATGTTCTTGGATTGACTGACTACAAAAGATTCTTACATCCCTTTTATCTGCAAAAAAGCCACAGACTCTGAAACAAAGTCCACATTAGTCTTCTTACTTCAGAAGCATGATTTAGAACACTACTATATTATCACACACAAAGTAATAAATTCTGGCAAAGACTTCATGGACAATCATTTGCAGAATCCTGGCTCTTAGGAGAAACAAAACACATGGGTTATATAGAGGGAACAGGAAAAACCTATGACTCAAAATGATCTACACATTTTATAAAAACAGAAAGCAGGGCAACATAAATAAAAACTTTGCACTGGAAGCTTGAGATCTAGAAAAACTTATGTTTTTAGTCAAATTGTGATTTTACATTATTTTAGCTTCAAATCAATGGCCTTCTGGTGGAAAATGGAGGACATAAGAATCCAAAAGGCATTTTTGGGAAGAGAAGTGTGGAGGAGAAATTTAACAGCACCTTCTTATGAAGACATCTGTCCTGAGTATCCCCCAAATAAATCCAATACCCCTTGCTTTCAATGTTACAAATTATTGCTACGGAAATTTAAATAGTATCATTTTAGAATGGTAAAATGGTATCCCACAGCCAAAGATCTTCAGAGGGGACTGAGTTGTAGAAGCTACAAAACAATTTCAAGCAAATATGCTTTGCAATTAAAGAAAAAAAATTATAAAGGGCACCAACACAGACTAAAGTGAAAGAGCATCTACATCTCCTGGATATTTTGAAAACACTTTTGCTCTCATGAGGTGGAACTAGAGCTAGCTGGAAACCCATTGTATTTTAAATCACGCCAATACCATTTTTCTACAAACTGGCAGAGAAATCCATGTTCTATCTGAATTTTATTTCCTATTCACCCATACAATAGAAAATATAAAGGGAACATACTACATAAATGTTTTCACACTGTCTCCCTACTTATAGACATGAGTTTCACCCAAGTGCCTTACATCATCCTTCTAAGGAAAAACATTCTTATCTTTTTCCACTTCATTATCCGTTTGACTACATGACCTTTTGTGTTTTGGGATGTAACTGATCATGGGAAAAGTCAGCAGATTAATATTGCAAACAAATGAAAGTCAGCTTTCAAAAGATTAAATATCCTTCAACAAGGCATTCTAAAATGAGGCACAAAAGCAAAGCGTATTTTCCTGAATGCTTTGTACATAATGCTATATTGTGTCAAAGAGGCAAAAATCTCTGAAGTCTTTCAATCTGAAAGCAATTGCCTTTTTTGTTCTACATTCCCCTCTACACTTCAATAGGGGTGGAAAAATATTTTTCAAGGAACAAGTTATGAATATTGAATGCAGTTCTTCTTTATCCTTTTGTTTCATGGTTCATTTTAATCAAAATGTGAAAGCTGGCATGGTACTGAGAAGCTGCATACTCCCTCTCTTTAAAAGAAATTATGAAGTTCACCAGCACTCCTTTCCTCATTGATTTTTCTCCTCTCTTGATTCAGGTCTAAACAATGAAATACATCCATTTCTTCCATCCTCAAAAATTAAAAATAATAAACTACAAAAGTGACATGTTTTTTTCTTCCATTACAAGCCAGCAGCAACTCATACTGAAGAAAACCATTTGTTTTCCACTTTAAGACTTGTTTTTTTTAATTACAAATTAATAAAATAATTTTTTGAATCACTGTAGGGAAAAAAATCTCTTATCTATTAATTCTTTCAGACTCTAGAATTTTCAGCTATTCTCTAGTGACAAGTTAAGGTGACTAGGTTTTACCTGTACATGAAAATTCTGTATCCTCCTTTGGCCTTTTAGTCTAGGAAAAACACATTTGTTAAAAAGAAGAGTTCAGCAGTAAAATAAACCATCCAGAATACCTGAAAATGTTTCATGAAATATTCTAATTGAGAAAATGCAGGAAGAGGTTGTTTAAATTATTCTCATCTGACCCCTGTACACCTTAAACCCACACCCAGTTCATGCTGGAGTTAATAAAGAACAAGAGTTTTTGCTCTAACAAGGTCTAATTCCTTGTGAGGGTGCACCCCAAGGGGTACAGCACTGAGAGCCCAATAAAATCCATTGTCTGCACAAAATACAGCAATGCTGTAAAAATCATGCAGTAATATTAGCATGACACTCCACCTTAACTAAGGTTCTCCCCCAATAGTGGTTACACCATTGTTGGTATCCTGGGAAGGAAAACTGCTACCAGGTCCAGCAACTCTTTTCTATTTCATTGGTGAGTGTAGACAGGGCTTTAATAAGTTGTGGGTATGTCTCATTTCTAAAATACAACTCTATCAATGTAGCAACACAGCTAATTAAAAATGAGCTCTGTCAGGTACTGCTGACAGCACAGCTTAGCAGTTGTTCTTTACAGTAAGCAGTCATAGGGCAGTTCTCATTAACAATCCTGAGCCCAGGAAATTAATTGCAGGACTCTTCTTTTCTAGGTAAGCGCTGTGATCACAGAATCTTGTACCTATTTTCACTGTCTCTTTCCTGGCATGGTTCTTGAACTTTTTCTTCTCATCCTTAGCAGAATACGTAAGGACTTTTGAAGTCACCACTAATTCGGAGATAGCTCAGAGAGAATCTGGCCAGATCTTTCACTTCATCAGCAAAGACTACAATTACTCAGCCATTAGAGAAAAGACAGGCAATAGGGTTACTCTCCTCTACAAAAGCCTCTAGAATCTATTACTGGAATTCTACAGATAGATGTTTAAAGGTTAAGCCTCAGTCAAAAGCTTTACGTTCAGCTGGGCCAACCTGAGCAAAGACAGGTTTTCTATCCCTACCATGCCAACAATTTGATTTTATAAACATGAATGTAGAAAGGACCTCTGATGAGAAGAAGAACCAAGTCTGTGTCACACAGCTGCCATAGTAGGCACTAGCATGAATTCAACAATGACAAAACCAACAAGTTATTATTTCCACTTTTAGTGGGCTTGATTTGCTATTTAAAGAAAAAAGTGACTGTCTCTTATGAGGAAACAAATAATTGATGCAAATAGTCTGAAGCACAATGCTACGTTTTTCTTTGCTTAGGAACGTACTCTAAAAACAAGGACACACTATCTTCTATAAACCTGGTACTTTTATATATAAAGTGTTTAAATTCTGCTTGCTTGAAGACAGGGTGAGGACATGGGGTTGATGCAACACATTTTCTCTCTGTGCAGAGCAGCACAAGGCCAAGGGGACATAAATCCAAACACTTGAGTCAGTCCTGTGGTATTTATTCCACCCTCTAAAGACACTAGCTGAACATGAGCCCTTCACAGAGGCCCTGAGTGATACAGCTCTGCATCATCCCCATCTCTAGAGCATCGCAAATGTTAAGTGCATTAACAGCTTAGTGATACAGAAAGTGTCTAGTTTTGCTTAGGTTTTTTAACCTTTCTGGATCTTCGGTAGAAGCTCTTCATCCACTTCAAATTCTCTGTAATCCACACCCTACATACCAGAAAAGTATTTGGTTTCTCTAGGGCAAACTCTTTTCACTAAAAACTTTTAACGCAAACACAGGCATTAAGAGAGAATTATTGTGCATTTTCCCAAGTGACTTGTACAGTGATTTATTTCATTTCCCAGTAATTTCATGGAAGAATATCCCACAGATAACAGCAGTCACAGAAGCCCCCACCAACTATAAACAAGAAGCAAAGTTAAAAAATACGTAATTTACTTCAGCAAATTGCTTAAATAAGAGCCTGCTTATGGAAAGTCTGTATATTACATAAGTTGTACCTTCAACAGTCAAGAATCTCTTGTCCTAGTTAATATGAACTTGCAAGTAAGAACAGATGGAGAAATTCAGACCACTTTTCTAGCGTAAAATAACATCTCAACTTACTTTAGATTTCATTTTTGAAAACTTTTGCTGCAGTCTTTCATATTGGCATAGACCAAGACAATCTAAATGACAAACAAGAGCATTTCCCTGTGAAAGTAAGACTTTGAGAAGTGTGTTTCAATTGTGTAAAATCAGTGATAATCCTTTAATAAAGTAACTGCATTGGCTCTAGCTGAAATCTACTTATTTGGATAAAAATACTTTTCATCTTTTGGGAGTACATCCTGTCCAAAGTGAGATGTGATCACACACCTGCTGAAGCTCCATGAACAATTTTTAACTACAGATACAAACTGATCCAACAGCTTCACAATATTGCTTCAGGACAAACAAAGCTAAGTTAAAATGTTGCCTGTCAAGTCATCATGCCATAATCTGAATATCAGAACAGGACCACTCATCTTCACAGAGAAGATTGGCTGCTAATGAGAAAACATACACCCAGAATAGATGCTTGTAAAATTCATATTTAAATATGTGAAGAGAATGGACTATTAAATCTTCAGTTTCCTTTAGGGAATTTTAAAACCATTACTTAATGGGTGAATTCAAAAGCAACATCAGTATGTTAATGAATAAAGCCCAAGAAGAATAAACAATGAAGTAGAGCTAATGAACTTTTCCTCCTTAAATTCTCATCTGAGTCATTTATCCACTGATCAAATCTCTTTTTTGTAAGCCAGATATAACGCTTTGTCTTTCCATACTTAGAAGATGGAGGTTTCTGGAATCAGTCAAGGTCTGAGACACAAATGGATGTTGACTACTGCAGAGCATTATGCTCAAAATCTTGTTTATATGGAGAAGAAAAAAGCCAAGAATTTAACATCAGTATAATAACCTAATTTGTCATTACTGTTGAAATCTTGAGTCTAATCTGAGATTCATTATGAGTGCATATGTAATTACTACCAGGAAAAGAGAAAAATTCTTTAATTCAAGAAAGCTTTAATAGCAATACAGTTAAAATTACTATAAACAGAATTCTTAGTTTCTTTAGCTGATATTAAGTTCACACCTTCTAAGGATTGAAAGGCAAGTGGTGGTGTTCTGGTGTTGGCAGTGGAGGTGCTACAATTAACTCAATTTACTTCTCATCACCTGTCAATGGCTTATTCTCTCTAAAACTCACTTGAGGTCATTTCTATAGATTTGGTACTCTTGTTTTTACACCTTGCTTTCTCTTCATTGGCCTGCAGCTATACAGAACACCGAACTTACACAGTTGGTAGGTTTTATGTAGTTGAGATACCTTTTATTTGTTCTCTTTGTTACCCCTAAGCTCAGTTTCCAGGTCTTCATTTCTTTATCTGACCATAAGTAATTAATTTCTGAGGGGTCTGCAGTGCCTGCCTGTGCCCCATCTCTAATCATCACACAGCAGTGCTCCTCTGCAGTGCACTCTGGACACTTCTAGAGTTTATCCCTCCCCAGACATCTGCTGCTGTTCCAGGACTGTTCTTCTCTACACTACATCATTATGTTAGATAAGAAATATCTTGTTTCTTAGAAAATGATTCCTCATTACAGATATCCATAAGATACTACTGCCATACTATACAATTATTTTCTTTTTCAATAAACAAATTAGCCACAGACAGCTGGTCAACTAGAGAAATAGCTGCCACAGCCAAATAAAGTACAGCAAAATACAAGGAGGTCAAGAAAAGTTCAGAGAAAGCAAGTCTGACATGCCTCAGTCCTGAAGCCTTCAAACTCAGTGCAAAATTTGTGGCCATCTGCAGCAGAGAAATTGCAGTAGAGTGTGGCAGGGCTGTGGCATGAGAGAGTTCTGGCATTCAAACTTCTTTAAACACTAGATTCTGGTAATGACTACATTATCCAAGGTATAAGTTGAGCTAGAGAGCTCACTGAAGACTATCCATGTTTGTGACAAAAAGGCATTGAAATGACTGCTCCATAATGCTAAACACAAACTCATAAAAATTAAAAAATCATTTTTGCTTAAATGAAGAACACAATAAAAGTTATTTTCTTACACAGTTAATGAACTATGAGGCTTAAAGCAAACAAGCAGTTCTAGAATTCAGTGAAGAAAGGATCACAGAAAATTAGTGAGACAGCTTTTTTTATTAAAGATACTTTAATGCAATATTTCTGCTTTAAATGATGAACTGGATAGAAAAAAAAAACTACAGCAGCCTTCATTGAAGGAAACAGCCTAGCAGCGATAAAAGCAGATTAATATAGAGATGAAGATGATTTGAACATGTTATTTCAAATTATAATCATTTTATAATGATTTCTGTTCTTTTAAAAGCTGAAATAACATGAAATGTTGAACAAAAACATAGTTGAAAGAAACGTTGTGAGACAAAGCAGTTACTTTCTTTTTCAATTGTCATAGCAGGTACAAAGACTTTGATTTCCATTATGCTAAAAAAATCTAAAAGAAGAGGCTATAAAGCTGGAACAACCCTGGAAGTATTTAAAAGATGCGTAGAGATGGTCCTTTTGAATATGGTTTAGTGGTGGACTTGGCAGTGTTTAGTAAATTACTAGAATTAATGATCTTCAAGGTCTTTTTCAACTTAAATTATTTTATAGTTCTATCTGATTTGACTATTATCTGGTTCTATCTTCTATTGACAAAAATAAGTTGATCTCAGTTTTTAATAAGTGCTAGACCTACATAGCATCGAAATCAAGACTAGGTAAATTGTAGTCTACTTCATCTTGTACATTAACAAACATGCTATCAGGAGTGAAAATATTGCAAACTTACTTAGCATGTTTGAAAGAATAAACACAAAGTAATTCTCAGTAGCAGTTGGAAGTTTCTCTGGTTTCAGATTACTCTGATGATTAATATGGTAGAAACATAATGCAGAAAACACCTTTTATTAGGAGCCTTTACCTCAGTGGAACAGCGACTGCCTCAATATTATTGGAGAATGTCAAGGTTTTAGAAGAAAATAATCTGCTACTTCCTCTTAAAAATATCTGGGTATGATACAGCCTGCTGAGTTATTCAACAGAATTATGATTAGGCTGTTTCTCACCTTCTGTTTTCTCCTTTTCATGCCATCACCTATTAGCATTTCTTAACACATTAATGTTTGAAGCTGACACTTTGGTGGCTGAAGTCATATTTCTTTGGTTCAGTAGCTTCTAGCATATATAGCTGATAGATAAATGAAATGCATTGCATTAAAATGTGTATTAGTAAACAGCTTTTGTCTTTGTAAATGAAATTCTGTTACATGTTATTTGCTTTCTGTTACATGAATTGTGCTTTCAAGACAGATCAAAGAGGTCATGGCAGGGAACAGTAGAGGCTTTTTAACTTATATGGTAAATAAAAGCATTATACATAAACAGGTACAGAATATTACCTACCCCATTAAATACAAAACAGTAGGAATAGAGTGATGCATACATTCAAACCAAACCTGCACATGCTCAGCTTTTCCAGTAGGACATCTGTGTGCATGAAAACTGACAAAATATGTAACAGCTATACAGTTGCGCATATTTTTAAAATTTGAATCCTTTAAAGCATCTGTAGAAATATGCCATTGTTTTCTCAAGATCTAAGAGAAATTCCTTTGCTTTTTTTCTTTAATAAAATTATTAGGCTGTAGCAAGAACAAAACTGGTTTTTCTGGTAAAATTAAGCAAATTTTGTTTAGCCATATTTGACCTCTGTTCTCCTAAAGATTCCTGCTTCAGAGAGTGATTTCAAATAAAATTTTTATTTACTGAATTCCTGAAGAAAGACATCCCTTTTACCTGGAACACAGATAAAATTTTCAAGTTCAGTACTGGAAACCACCGCAGCCAGTGTCTGATCAGGGCATTCATCCTATGATACATCAAATTTTATCAGTCACTAAGATGTGGATTTATTCAATGTTTAAAATTACAATCAAAATCTTTTGCCTGAAGAAAGAAATACTGCTAACTCAAAAAACTCCAAAAAAGAAATCAATATAAATTAGTGTTGGATCAGTCTTTTAACTGACTTTAAGAGCTCAGAAAAACAGCTGCCATTGTGAGAAGAGCCAGAAACATGTTAATTTAGATGACTAAAATTCCTAGCAGTCCCTATCAGAAGTGCAATGTTATCTTCTGCCTACTGCTCCTGCATATTTGTGTCCCGTCCAGAAGGACTGGCAAGTATATTTTTGGTAAATGTACTGTAATTGAACAGATTTTGTAGGTTTCATTTTCCACATTAAAACTGACTGGAGTGAAAGGAGGTGAAAGGACCAGAAAACAAATATATCAAAGCAGATTATTCCAGTAAACCATTCAAGGGGATGTTCTTTTTAGGTTGGTTGCTTTGCTTAAATTTATAATCTGAAAAGTGATTACAACCCCAAGATGCTAACTTTAGCCAGTTTTCTGGCCATCCTTACTTATTCCCATGGAACTCAGCTCCATGCCCTTTTTCACCTCCTCCCTTAAAGTACTGTGCAGCATTTATGAAATTAGGAAGTCCTAAGTTTCAAAAGAGAGGTGCCATAAATTTTAAAAGGAGTAATATAACAAACACAATACGGTATTTGTTTTCTTCCTCACACACGTGAGCTTCCAGAGAAAATATAATCAACAGTCAGGAAAATAAATTATATTTTAATATGTAAAACACTAAGATTTTTATATTTCTCACTTATCAGACAAAAATATTTAAGTTATCCAAAGAATCTCAGCTTAGTTTTATCAAATCACACTCAAAAAAATTTTAAATCCATTGGTTATATTTATATATGTCTCAATGGCAAACAGCAATCTCCATTTCAATCATCAAAGAAGAGGTGATTAGGTCAACATGTGAAAGTACTTTATTTAGTAGGGACGAGATTTCTGATTCAAGTAGGTGAAGATACGATAAGGTCTAAAGGTCAGAAATAAACTAAACAAATTAGACTGAAAGTGAATTAACAGTGATGATAATGAACAATGAGAACAGTTTATCTAAAGATGTACTTGAACTGTTCATCATCGCAGACTTCAAATTGAGAGGCTCATTTTCCTTGGCCAGAAGTTAAGAACAGGATGTAAGAATTATTGCAAAGCTCTGTGGCCTGGGATGTAGAAGAGGTCAATGAGCATCATTATATTGGTTTCTACTGAAAACAATCTCTCCACATTTTAATTAAAGCTAAAGAATATGCCTTCCAGGAACATGCCTTGATGGCTGAGCTACTGAAACACATTAAGTGTCCTCACTCCTCAGAAAGCGTGAAAATTATAACTCTCGTTAAAGATGAGTGTGTGGGGAAGAAAAGAGTTCAAAAGGAGCAAGATCCAGATCCACACGGGAATTTTTAACCTCCACAGCATGTCCATATAACAACTTTGTTACAAAAACAGTAGTCATTGCTTTCTAATATGAGAAAGCACAAGACCCCCCCAAAAACAAAAAAGCCCACAACGTTAGAAGTGGCAGCTGTTTTCCAAGATCTACTGGAAAAATAACAGGAATGCACTGGACATACCAATAAAGTTTAAAATATGTACCAACCAAGAAAGCTTCTGGCACTGCAGGACCATCAATTTGTGACCATTTCAGGGTAGGTTGAACAACACTGCTAAAAAATTTGGAGAAAAATCTCTTCTTTACAATGAAAACTTTTAATTTACTTGATTCTCTTTCTAACTTAAGAGACATTTCTGCTTAGACAGTAAAATTTTTAAACATTTTCAAAAGTTAAATTCTCTTCAGTTGTTTGTAAATTCATATGTTTCTGTGAAGGACTTTTTTAATTTCTTTTTTTCCTGGGATTACACAATGGCAACATGATGGCAATATTTTTTCCATCAGGTAAAAGGTTTAATGGATAAGATTTCAAGAACCTGCAGAGAGGCATGATTTTAATATTACATTTTTTGAGTTACTTATGTTATTGCAAATTTCAGCAGCATATACAAAATAAATCTCAATGCAGTAAGTGTGGATGGAAAAGTATTTACTAAAATCCTCTTTATGTAACTGTCTTTCCCATCAACTGAATAGCTTTGGTAATGCATCAGCAACACCACCTTGAAACATAGCTGGGGGGTTTTAATGAACAATATTGATTTTGTTTGTAATCTATCACTCTGCAAATGCACAAGCTCCTTGTTCAAGAGTATTCTCTTACCATCCCAGAAGAGGGTCCCACATCAGCATACACAGTGCTTGAACTTGCTCTTGCACATGGTGAGAATGCCACACGCTTGCAGACGCAGTTTTGGCTGAAGTCAAAAGAAACCATTCATGAGCACAAGCATAACACATACTGTGTTGCTGCTTAGTGAAACACCGAGGCTTAGAAGAGACTAGAACTATTACAGCTGGAAGGGACCTGCAGTGGTCATCTAGTCCTACTGCCTAACCTCTTCAGGGGTGATCAAAAGTGAACGTAGATTATTATGGGCACTATCCAAATGCTGTTTAAACACAGATAGAATTGTTGGACCACCTCTCTAGGAAGCCTGTTGCCATGTTCAATCACTCTATCCATAAAGAAATGCTTCCTTATGACCAGTCTAAACCTCTGCTGGTGAAGTTTTGAATCAATCCCCATGCATCTTGCTACTGGGCAGCAGGGAGAAGAGTCCAGCATTCCCTCTCCAGTTCTCCTCCTCAGGAAGCCTCTGAGAGCTATGAGGTCACCCCTCAGACTCCTTTTCTTCAAAGGAGACAAACCCAGAGTGCTCAGCTGCTCGTTATGGGACAGGCTTCCAGCCCATTCACCAGCTCACCTGCTCTCCTCTAGAGGCATTCAAGAACCTTCTTATCCTTCTTGAATTGCACACAGCACTCACCAACACTGAATACAGCAGGATAATCACCAGGTTTGAGTAGATGCTGATGCTGTGATTCTTGCACCCCAGGATGCCATCTGCCCTCTTGGCAGCCAGGGGCTGATGTCCCACACTGAGCTGGCAGCAGCTTCCCCGTGGTGATGCCTCTGAAGGAAGAAGCCTTTTCAGTATCTCCCCTGTAATACCAAGATGATCTCATCTGATGCGTTTGTGGTAACGTATACAAAAACATTACAGCCTTTAAACAGGGGCATGGGAATTGTCTTTATCAATTCCATCAGCATCAACGACAAATATGTTTGGTCTTAGCTCATACCAGACAGATTTTGACATGTCTGTTTATGCTCCAAGTATTATATAAATACTGTAAGTATGCCACAGATTTTTATCAATATCACTAAGCCAAATTCTTACACATTGGTAAGCAGCTTTGGTGGAAAGACCAATAAAAATGTTTGTATTTTAATGAAATTTAAAATATTAATCTGAGGCTGTAATAACAAAAAGACATAAAAAATCACAGATAGGCAGTATGATGAAGTCCCAGACATGCCTTCATTGGGAATTTTTTTTTTGCTAACTTCATCCTTATGTTAAATAATTAATAATTAATTAATTTTTCACTAATTCATTAATTACATAATTAGTTTTGTGTTTATCATTTGAATTTACTTTCCACACCCAAAAAGATCTAAGGTACATAGTAAAAAGTCCATATTCATTTATAATAGTCTTCTACCACAGTGTCAAGAAAATGGTTATCTATTTAAATTGGTTTCAGTAATGATGGGTATATGAATACTATTTTGAAATTTTAGATACCTATAATAGTAATCTTGTGATATTAAGGTTTTCAAAAACAATTGTCTATTTACTTCCCACTGAATATAAAAAAATAAAAAAAATAAGTCAAGTCACTTTAGCTAGCATGTTTGACTGCTGAGAACAAAGGAGTCAGGGTCTGAAATAAAATGTAATTATTACTTCTGAACGGTTATTATAACATCCATAATCAGAACTATAACTGCAAAACCCACAATTGTGCTTTTGAGGTGGGAAAGTAAGCCAATGCCTTATAGCACATTTTTTCTGCTCATAAGGAATAGTATTCCATTGGGTTAAACACCATGGCACTCAGCTCAGACTCAACAAGTAATTACACACAGTTTTAGTTTTCAGATGATGATATCAAACACATACTACATGTTTTCCTAAGGGAAATTCTTAGTAGCTAACATGTTTGGGGGTTTCCCCATTTATTTATTATTGACTAAATAGCTTAATTCTGTTCAAAGCAAAAATACAAGAAAATAAAAAGGAAACTCTACAAAAGTCTTCTGTGTGGATCTTGAGTTCAAAGCAAATTTTCCAGCTGAGTTATAAAGTCCCGGAATGAATTTCCAATGAAAATGCTAACGGGCCTTCAGCTACAGTTGTGCTAGCGGGTGTTGCTAAAACAAATAGAAAACCTTGTGAGTGCCAGAAAAGCAGCCCATCATTAAAGGCACTTCTCTAGAGGCTTTTTATTATATGTGGGTGAAGATAATCTTCCCACCAGTGGGCATGCTGGGTTTTGGCACATATCAAGCTTGTCAGAATCATTTTACACATTCCAAGCAGCAGGCAGAATAGACAATAACAAAAGAGAAAAGAAACTTTCTCAACATGGTGTGTATCTTTGTTCTCAGGAGTTGCTATTGCCTTTTGTTGAAGCAAACAAAGAGCCATTTAACCAAACCACTCCGTGTATTAGAGCCATTGACTCCAGTACCAGAGGGGATACCGGGGCTTCTGGTCCACCCTCAGCTCTGACAGAAGAGGGCAGAAGCAGGTCTTTGTGTGAAAGTGGAAAACAGCTTTAAGGTGTTTTTCTTCCCAACCACACACCCAGTAGTGTCTTGGTGCTTCCCAGACCCTAAACCAGTCAGCTACAGCTATGTCCCCAGAAAGCTTTTAGCAACAACCAAGTCCATACTAACGTTAGGCTATAAATGTATATAAATTCAGTCTTGCAGAGAAGATAGCACAGGACAGAATTACTCTGAGTCACCCACACAGATCATCCTTTTCAGCAAAATCATCAGTTGCGACTCTTATTGTCAAAACAAGGAGAATTGTTACCCAGTTATCCCCGTTTTACCCAGAGCAGCCAAAACATTACATTTTAAAATACTTAGACACTGTATCACAGCTGAAAGAGACAAGGAACTAAAATAAGGCAGCCATGGGAACTGTGATCTGATCCAGTAAAAACCCAAAAAGGCTGCTCACAGTGAAATGCACAAGCCTCCAAAGAGGTATGGCAAGGGTTGGATCAAACTAGAAGCAAAATCAGGAGTGATACTGGGCTTTACTGAGCATGTTTCCCACCATAGTTGATGCACAGCTTTGTTACCTTTTTGAGTGATGTTAAGGACAGTGTCAGACTGCAAGCAGTAATGAGATTGTTCACCCACAGAACAGGAGGAGAGAAACTCAGGGTGAAACCAGACCTGCAGATCTTCCATCACCTGTTCTTAAATAAGGTTTAGCATATTCACTCTGGAAATGACTGAGAAATGACCAATATAGGCCCTCACAATGCCATTGTCAATCACTTCCAATTTTTCAAAATGCAACTAACAAACAGTTATTTGTTACAAAATAGACATCAATAAAGGCTGTGTGTCACATCCATGAAGAGCGTCTTGCGTGTAGAAACTATGCAGTTCTCCTTCATTTTGCAAAATGATCTCCAAAATACTGACTTCTTTATACTGAAATGTACATTATTCATAATGGCTAATTGATGTTAAAGACACTATGAAATGTAAATCTGATTTCAAAATTTGTACATATGATTTCACAAAATTATGCATATATGTGAAATATCTGAATCAATCCACTGTGTTTCCTGAATTAATATCCCCTGAGGTACGTAACAGGTTTCTATTCTAGGATTTAATTTTAAAAAGTTGCAACAATTGACAGAATTGGATATTTACTCTTCTTTTTATCATACAAAATTTGGTACAGATTATTTCTTTCAAATGTGGCACCACATTATAGTTTTTGTGCAGCTCTTTATTCACACACACTTCTTCCCACACTTTTCATTAACAATGTCTGCACAGACACTGAACTTTTTAAATGCCAATTAACCTTCAGGCCTTCAGATTCAGCTTTTCAGATGGCAGTACATGGAGGAAGCTTAAATTCCACAACCCTGAGCCTGCCATGATCATTTTTGAATGACCATAATGAAATGTATAATGTAAGGATTTACATTAAGATACTATTTCCTCCTTTCAAAGCAGAAAACTTTGTACTCAACTCCATACATCCAAGAACACTTTTGTTAGCATTTTTCTTCCAGGCTTTCTGCTTACCTTTCAGAAACAATGGGGCGAAGAAAAGAGAAAGAAAAAGAAAGAAAATGCAGCTAGGTTAAATCTTCTAAAACTCCCAGCTGTATACATTGCTTCTGCTTTGTATGAAGACTTGGCTTGGAGCAAGTTTCTAACGCTGATTTATAAATCCTTGAAATATGGGGTTTAGAACAGAATGCTAATATAACTAGCTATAGATATGCTTGCAGGCACTGCTATAATGAAAGAAATAATTACATCAATAAAATTATATTAGTTTGACATTAACAATTTGCCCAAGCAAACAATTCCAAATGACTAACAAGCACTATAAGTATGACTGCTGTTATAAATCAAAACTATCCATGACCTGAGTTCATGCAGCTCCTTGGATTAATATAAAGAGAAAGTATCATTAGCAATATTAGGAATTTCACTAAGTACACAATTATAAACTTTGTCTAGCTCTGAAAATTTAGTCAACTATCATATTTCTAGGAATAAAAGCAAAAAAGAAACACAAAAAACCAAAAAACAATCTAATATCTCTTTGATTTTAGTTATTTCTGAAATAACTAAATAACAGGAAATTATAGTAGTATTATTAGCTTTATGGAAGAATTTCATCTACACATTACAACATTCATTTTCTCACATCAAATAATACAGATTTTTGTGATAGCAGTTTTCTGTTTCTTAAAGATATTTTTCTCTTAAAAGACATTCTTTAAGGAATTGAAAAAAAAGTTGAAAAACCTTGAGTAACTTAAGCACATGAACATTTTTGTAAAATCAGACATACAGATTCAAAATTTGAGAATCCACAGATTCTTCTGCCCGCACTCATTAGAAAGTCTACCTTCTACACTGGTGTAGGATTTTCTTTCATTAGTCTGGTTTAAACTAGAAACAAAACTCTTAGAGCTAAATCCACACTATCTCATCTGTAAATTTGCTAGAGCATGTCCCAGGAATAGGAATATAGAAAACTCCTGATACATTCAGAAACTGATTTTCTGAGTATAAGCTTGTGGGCAAGTTTCAGCATGGGTTAAATGGTCACCTTTCCTTAAAAAAGACATGGCTACCAATAAGCTAGTGAGCTAAGAGAGCATTTCTTTTCCAGCTTAGCCTAAGAAAATAAGCAGCACCACATTAAAAAAGGTAGCAAATTTAATAAATCTCAAATCAAAAGCCAAATACATTTTCATAAATACTTGTAGCTGCCAGTAACAGCTGCCAAGGTAGGATAATATTTTGTTGAGTGAAAAGGACAGTTTCTGCTGGAAATATAGCAACATTCTGTGGACACAACCAAACAATTTACAATATTTCTCTTGAAATATTCCCAAATGTACTGTATTGATGAGATGATGAGCTGTTATAAAGCCTAAAAACATAATTAAATTCAAAAGTATTTCTCAGTAGTTTCTGAAGGACTCAGTATTTTCCACTGAGTTATTAGAATGGAAGCACAATGAGTTTTTCATAATCTGGCCCTTCTGTTATGGATTGCTCTCAATTCCAGTGCACTTAATTTGTGTAATGCATGGCGATGATCTATGAAATGTAGCATCATCTCAAGCAGAACTAGTGAACTCTTTCTTTTTTCATTTTGAATGGTGCATTCAGGGGGAAACATACAAGCAAAATAGTAAGCTTTAGAATGCAAAGTATGTTCCTACAGTAATTTGATGTGTTAAATTATATTGACAATCTTCCTCACCCTGATAAATATCTTGCTGACCTGCACCACTATTACGTAGCACATCATTGCCATGCGCAGCCCTTAACACAGCTATCTAACCTAAATATTACCTTCTTCTCTTACAAGTACATCAAATTTTCTGCCAATACAAGGGTAGCAGAGCTTGAACTAGAAAGGCCAATGTATTGAGGCAGTAGACAACTATATCCTGTTGAAAAGCTCAAAGGACGAGTTCAAGAAAGAGAAAAATTTCAAAACAGGTCTTATGTCAGGTAATCATTTACAGCACTGTCATACTAATGGATACAGAAAAGCAGGGGAGCAGTGACAATAGGTGCATTTATCTTGCTACAATGCTGGAAAAGCTCCACCTGTAGGCCCCTGCACTCTGTCTCCTGCTGTCCCCTGACAAGTGCATCCCATGACAGTGGATCTGATAGTGGGGACATTACCAATCTGTCATCCCTTCTTCCTGAAAGGCACCTTGACTGCAAATAATGACTAAAGGAGAGCAAGAAACTACCTCTGGCCTCCAGGCAAATACAGTTTTTTTTTGTTATGATGCTAAATTCCCAGTCAGCTACTGAATGGCTCTAAAGAAAAGATAAAGCATCTTAAAACTGATTTTGCCAGCTATGCAGATATATATGTGTGTGTGTATATATATATGTAAACGTATATAAAATGCATTTGCACTTCAACAATAGTTTTGTAAATATTTGCCATCTTAAACTCTTGTGGTAATTCACAGTAGCAGGACAGCTCTTGTTGCTAATGACCCTTGTAATTAATATGGCCAAAAATTACTGTGGCAAAAAAAGAGGTTCTTCACATCCTTTTAAATTGCATTGTATTCATGGAACTACTACACTTAAAAGCTGTTTGTACCTATTTTCTGCCAACGCCTGTAAACAGATTTTCAGGATTGTGTCATTTCACTTGGTTTGTATCTAAAATGAAGCAGAATCATGAAAGCTTTTCATTCTCGCGTGACATGACAGTCCAAAAATACTGAAGCAAAAAAACCAACCAGATCTACCTTGGGCTGAAAACACTTAAAAGAGTCAAAATCGGCTGAAAAATCTGGGTCTTGATCCTTTTTTCTTTGTTAAGAAAGAAGGCAATACCTCCATCTATATTCTTTTTTTTTAAAGGCCATTGCTAAGTTTTCCTGTAATTTTGAGATGTTTTTGCAGCAATTATTGCAACATGAGTGATATGATAAATTTTGACAAGATTTGGAAAATTTACTACTCCTATCTTCGTGATTTTTTTTTAGCAATATATCTTTTGTTGTGCTTTTGCAATCCCGTAAAATTTTACGGACAAGTTATTTATTACAGCAAAGTTTTGCTTGGGGATTTCTATTGGTATGAGGTTTACAAATGGAGATAAGATGAGGGAGAAAGTTCATTGTCATGATAGTGTATTTTCCCCATAATGATAATAATAATCTGTCCCATCTGTCTAAATCTAATCTAATAGTGTTTATGAGTGGTTGAAGGCATATTTTAATTAAGTCTTGTAGTTGCACTGGTATATATTTTAGTCCCTTCAGGGATCATTTAAATTTCCAATTTTCAATATAGGGTATGTAACCACTACATCATGTGGGAAACAGCCTGGGCTTGAAGCAGTTAATTTTGCATCAGGATGTGGATCTATAAGCCAGTTAAACATTTCTGGAAGGACAGAGTTTCATTGTTCATACCCTAGAAGATGTTTTAATTGGCCAAGAGTCAAATAGCCAAGGTAAAATGTGAACAAGTAGTGTTTTTTTAGGCTGTTCCTATTTCAACAGGGAAATTATTTCACAGAGCTGTATTTTGTAAAAAATGGATTTTTAAGCAGATCCTTGTCTTTTCTAAATCCATTGAAGCTCTCTACCTAAAACATACTGTCATAATATTTATCATCGTCCTTGCAAACTTCAGCTGTAATCCTAACAGGATAGGCTATATTCTAACAATACAGATCAAATCTACTAGACTAAACTACACAAAAGCAAGGCAGTTACCTTAAAAATAAGTCTTAGCTTTTGAAGGAAATTCCTGATTTTTAGACTGCCTAGGCCAATGTATAGATAAAAAGCACACCGAGGGCACCCTCAAAACTGATATGACATTTCTCATGTCCAACCTGCTCACTCAAGCTTACAATGAATCTTTACATTTGCACTTCCATCAATGATAGCAACTGCTGACTCTTTCAGTCACGGGTTACCTCCATAAGGACACATGGACTGGTTGTTCAACTTCCAGATTTTAAAAAGGACCCTGATTACAGATGTACAGAACTTAGGTTTAGATCTTAAACTTGTACACAGGAAAATCTCTATCGAAGTGACCTGAGCTTTATTCACGTGCAGGCACTCCACACATTCCATACAAAACCATACTCTTCAGCCATTCCTTTTAGTCAATCCCACATTTAGGTGGGTGTGTGTGTACTTGTGTATATACAAGTACAATAAGTGCATATATATCATTTAATTTTAATAATATTGGAAGTCACACAATCTATGGAGATAGGAGTAGCTTACAGCAACTTTTATATTACAAATACTATTCTACTGAAATCACTCAAGAACATAGAGTGTGACTAATCTAACCTTGACTGTGCAGTTATAAATTGGATGTCTGGTCCAAACCAGTCACTACACTGGTTCTGCAGTCAGTAGAGACACTTGTGCCACTGCAAAGGATGTCTAAGGTGGAAAAAAAATCTTATATGGGATAGATTGGCCTCTTAGATACTTCTACAACTCTGCTGACTTTCTAGCAAGTCTCTGAAGTGAAGTTAAATGGGGAAGTCAAGTTGGATAGAACAGTCAAGGACTAGGTTTGATTGCCTTTGGAAGGAATGATAGATGTAGGGAAACAGTAATAAATCACTCCTTCTGAAATCCATAGGAACTTTCCTATGGACCTGAGCAAGAGTCAGATATTCCTCCCACTCTTACTTTATCCGCTGATGTCCTTTCATATGCCTGTTTACCTATGCATGCTTTTACACCCTTTAAGAACATTCAAAACATGGAAAATTTGTGCCATACATTCAGTCAAATAAAGTACTAAAGCACAGATTTACTGACATCTAAATGCTTTCCTTCAAACATTTTCAAACATTTTTGAGGGCTTATTTTGTTGCCCTCACTTTAAGGCATAGGAAACACTGTCATAAAGCAACATCTAATTAGTGTGCAAGTGCAAAAATTATTGAAAAATAAAGGATTTGTTTCTAGTCCCTAGTTCTACCAGATAAACAGATGTATCTCCTTCTTTAACGTTTTTCTGTTTTGGTTTGGTTTTTTGACGCACTAAAAGTCAAATGAGAATTGGAGACTGTAAATGCTGCCACTTCAGCATAAGATGTAGTGGGTCAGCAAAGTTAAAACATTTAAAAATTCACAGAGAAAAAGGATGAAAGAGGGACAAAGCAACATATGTTCTCTACTTGTATCATGTGCTAGTTTTACCACTAGACTATTTTGAGGATGCCAAACAAATCATGGACTTAGAAGGACCAGTGGACACATTATATCTAGATCTTTCAAAAGCTCTTAATGAGATTATTAGGAAATATGAGATTTTATTCTTTTTATGAGATCATCAGGAAAATCAGTACACAGTGCTAAATGTTAGCATTGATGGACGGGATACAACCTTCTAACACTGCCAAAAATTGTTCAGAATTATTAACACTCTTAATTAATTTTTGAGGGCCCTCAAAATTTTCATAAAAGTATTCTTATTAATGCTCATGTTCGATGCTCTGCAGTCACAAGACCAGACAAAATAAAGCAGTAGATCATTTCAGCAGTCCTGACAATACAAAACATCAGAAAGACAAAGACTATACTATATTCAATAGTATTATAGTATCTGGTAATTTTATAAGCAGCAGAATGATGATTTCCTTTTAGAACTGTGTGCAAAGATTTACTACAACAGAAGAGAAAAAAACAAAGTTCAATAATTAATGATAAAGACAGCATATTTATAATTATAGTGTACAACCACCCCCCTACAAATCCAGGGGGAGTCACCTATTTTCCAACGTAATGCTTTTCATTTTGACTAGGGATGTTGTCTAAATAACTAGTCACTGGCGGTTACTTAAAAAAAGGACTTGAAGAGTGGGATTTCCTACCAAGATAGTTTAAAATAGAAATAGTTTAATGTGTTAAATTTTTGGGCAAAGTGACAAAGCTTTTGTTTTTTAATAATGTTACTATTTTTTTAGGAGACGATGCAGAACGAGCTATAGTTATGAAACCAATTTAATTACAGAAAACAACAAATGATGATTTGATTATAATACTACTGTGGTTGATTTCATTCCATTTATAAATTACAGTATCATTTCAACAGAGTCATCCTAAAGTACTTGTTACAGCCAGTGCTTTTTTCCACAAAAAGATAGCTGGAAAATATGATAATTAAATGTCCCAAACCCAAAAACCAAACAAAATCCCCAACTGAACTCTGTAAACATTTCTCCAGAAACCTGATGACACTGTTTCTCTCTTTTATTATTTTCTCAATAAGGAGCCAAGTGAATTTTATATAAAGGTTTTCTTATCACATCAGCAACAGTTGCATGTCCAAATCCAACACATGGAAAGAACACAGATTTGCAAAGCAGCCCTTCACCTGCTTTTGCAGTACAGGTCCATGAAAGTCTTGCTATGATGCTCTCGACTCTGAAAATCACACACAATTGTCTGAAGCTAGTGCTGAAAGTGGTTAGTGCTGCAGAGACAGATGCCCAGAAACATTTCCAAGCACAACTTGCCCACAGCAATACCACATGGCCTAAACCACTAAATTTATGACCACACTCCGCAGAAGGAAAAATTCTGGACTGTTTTATTTCCCATTATTTTGCAGTACTACTGACACACAAAACAGTAAAGAGAAAGGCAGGAAGGGTGACCAAAAGGATGTAACAACCATCACTAAATGTCCTAGAACTCTTTTGAATAAAGAAGGATAAGGAAGGATGGAAATAGTAAAGTTCTATAAAATCATGAGAGGCATGCAGAGATTTGGTAAGGAGCAGAAGCTTATTGCTTCTTCCAATAAAGCTCCTAAGGAGCAGCAACTGGAGCTAAGGAATTTCAAAGCGATTAAAGAAGAGAATTGTTCATATAACATCATTACACTGCAGAATTCCCTTCTGCCAGATTGTTGTAGCTTTAAGAAGCTCACACAGGTTCCAAAGCAAGGAGCCTAACATAGGAGAAAAATACATAGAAATATATGTTGAATCTCCTTGAGATGTAAATTATTACAGAGATTGAGAGATTCATGCAAGTACTGCTCTTTACATGTCCCAGTTTTGTATGCTTCCTTAGATTACCTGCTTCGAACTACTGCTAGGGAAGGGATTCTGAGCCACAAACCCTTGGCCTAACCCAGCACAACTGTTCTTAGAGGGCATATGGAAGTGCAGGTATTAGCAAAAGTCCATTGTAGTTTCAGTTTCATGAATAACACCGAGCAGCACCACTCACCACACATGAATTGCAACCCTCACAGCATGTCCATGTAACAGTAACTTGCACAACTCATGGACCCTCAGGTGGTTTTATGAACTGCCAGTTGGATTATTTTCCTCACTCTAAGCAACTGCCTCATGTACTCGTATTTAAAGTCTGGACACAAAGAAATATCATCAGTTATATTGTTATAATCCTTAGTGAGACTAACTTGAAGCCAAAATCAATGGTCCATAGTAGTATGATTATGTAATTTCCATAAAAAGAGAAAAAAAAATCACAGTCCTTCACTGAAGCAACCTAATTTTGCAGCAGTACAAAATCTAAAATGCCACCAGTTCAAGGAGTTTATCTGTTGTGAAAACAAAAGTTTTCCAAATATGCTTTCTGATAGCTGCAGATAATTTTATAATGCCATTATGCAGGAATTCAAACTTGAGCTGAAACCTTTCACCCTAGTGCTGGAAAAAAATATAATTCAGATCAGTTTTCTGTCCCCTTCTGATTCAGTTTGAAGTAAAACTATAGAACAGTACTGAGAGATAAACCACATCGTTTACAGCTCCAACAAGATGAACAACAATGCACTGGAATCAGATTTACTATATCTCATTATTTAATCAAATTGCATACATTTAGAAAAAAAATTATTGCTCTCCAGAAGTATTCTTATGAGCTGGTACTAAGGGCTATCCTAATGGTAAACATCACTAGAATAAAGTTCAGATTTGTCAGGTAAATTCAATTGTATTATTTACAAATATTATGTAAAATAGTTAATGATGGGGAAAGAGTGCACACAACACTGTTTTGCTAATTTGTTTGGAGTATTTGTGGTTGCATTCTTTAAACACAGCTTAAAATATCTAAAAGCCTATAAATATATTTTCTTTCAGAAGTGATGCATGAACACAAACTTATTCATTAAGGATACTACAAACACAGACATTTCTTAGAACAGGATAAAAAAACTTGTGTGCACTATCAAATAAAGGGGAAATTCTAACTATGGTACTTTCATTAAAGCAAACTCCCAATCTCCTGTAATCCTACTCAATATTATTCTTCCCTTAAAAGACCAAGAACTCTCACTGACTTTTTTCCCCTCCATTTAAATAAAAGCACTCTTTGTTCTCAAAATACAAGCAGATGCAGTGATTGAATTACTGTTTCTGGTTAGCTCCCTAAACATTATGAATGCTGCTGTAAAAGTTTAACAGTCCTCTGATTTGTGGAAAGAGCATTAATGGTTTCTATGGGGCATAAATAGGTCAACAAAAATAAATACCAAATTTCCAAGAGGAACTTCCCCTTGCTCCTTCTTTTAAAAATAGGTACTTCATTTGTTTACTTTATAAAATAGTATCATCTTCTTGTGACAAGGCCACCTTTAAAAATATTCAGAAAAGAAAATCCTTTTTTTCCAATATGCTCCTCTATCTCAGATTGACTTTTAAGATTACAAGGGGAGAAACTAGGAAATGATTAACCAAATTTCCAGGAGGAACTTGGATTCTACTTTATTCTTTATGTTCTTTTAGATCTGTATTGCAATTACTACAGCTATCACTTCAATAATTGTCTATAGTATCTGAAACAAATAATGAACAGAGAATGAAAGATGACTATTTTTGGTTTACACTACAACACACTATTATATTTCCTCCAAGTGAAGCTGACCAATCAATGCAGAAGAATCAATCAGAAAATCTTAATGATCTTCACTAGACTGGTAAATAACGTGAACACACTAAGGCAAATCATTGGGTAACTTAGACAAAGGAACTGCTTCATTTAAACTGCCATAAAAAGTTATGAAAGCAATTTCTAATGAATGATAAAATGTTTACAAATTGTGATTAAAAATTGTTTAAATGTGTGCATTCTGTAACCATTCATTTTTACATGGCAAGGGGAGAGGTACTCAGATTAAAAACTAAAATCAGAAGCAAATCAGGTTTTTTGCTATCTTCAAAGAAGACTAAATCACAAACATGAGACATCCAGTTAGAACAAAAGATTTAGAACAAAATATTGCTGAAGTCAGCAGTATTACAGCCTTTCAAAAGCCACTCATTACATTCTGTCCAGCACTCTTCAAAGGAAATAAAAATCTGTGTTTTCCTGATTATGTTTGTTTCCATCAGCAGAAAACCTTTGAGTATCTGAAAAAAAACATTTATCCATTGTACACTAGGAAAACCTGGAACATACGAAATGCTTGTCCTGCCTGGAATCCAGCACGATCAAAGACATTAAATGGGTCACCACATTCAGCACTAAAACAGTCATTCACCCTACAATTCATCCCTTAGATGCTTATTGCTGCATCATGTAAACAAACAATTTTCTTTTCCTTAAATACACTGAACTGTTCTGTCTCTCTTAGCAGATTACACAAGTTTTCCCTCTTAAATGTCCTCAGTTAAGGAGTTCTTAAGCTGATTGTCATGACTGTCAGTCTGTCTTAATACCACTTGTGCAAAAACAGCAAGAAACTGAGTCTATGGATACACAGGATGATGCAAAGACCTGCAGAGAGAAAGTACAAGCTAGGAAAGAAGGATACCAAAGTAAGCATGACTTTCAAGACCAAGCACTGGTGAACATATACAAGAAAATATACATAGGAACCCACACTAAAAAGCCTCAAATGTCCACTGTAATCAGAAATCATCTGTTTATTATTCAACCCACAAGCTAAGGAGTAGTTATGGTATGCCTGAACTGCAAAGAGTATGTCAGTGAGGTTAAAAGTATATCATAATTTCTTCTTATATGGTAACTAAACAATAGCCCTTTTCACAGGCCCTTTTCCTCTTCAGATTTACTTTATTGCTGCTTTTCAGCTGCTGAGAAATACTAAATATGTTTATGACAACACCTCGATAAATTTTGAGTCATACCATCCTTTTCTAATTCAAATACCATGTTGCTTACCACTTCAAGCTACGTTACCAAGCAACTGTTTCTATCTTTAATGTGGAATTGGTATTTTTTCTTACAGTGTGTAGTTAATGAAGGACAGAAGCTTCACGATTAATTTAATTTTAACCATAAAAGTAGATGACTACACAAGGATGACTAGATAGGAAATCGTCCTTTTATACTTGTCAATTTGTAAGTATCAGTCTGGAATTCCACTGTGAATTTATTTTCCATTTTATTTTCTGATCTACACCCGAGCCAGGCACGTAATGCTTATCTTCTCAGTGATCTTTACCTTGTGTATTTGTATAGCAACCTGCACAACAGAGCCTTGATCAGGGCTCCCAGGCACTGCTGTGATAAAAATAAAGTGTCTGTTTTTCCTGGATAGTTTCAGGAAATGACTGCGTGTAGGGTGCGATTAAACAACGACGTCCATTAGAAAAGGATTGGAATCCCATTTTTAGGAACTGTGTGTCAAGATCATGGTTAATCTAAATAGAAAGAAACCCATCTTGTGATCAAGATCTGCTTAGGTTCATAGAACACAAATACATTTTCTAGTGAACCAGTTTTGAAAATTATTCATCCATGGTTTGATACCCAACAAGTGTTCTGCTCCTATAATTTGTTGTGACCTTACTTCAGAAACCTAAAGTAAGCAAACAAACCCACAAAACCCAAGAACAAACCACCTTTTCCAAAGCCCACGTGTAAGTTTTAACATTTTAATTGTCTACTTTATTCATTAACTTTATTATTTTTAAACCACTCGCACTGGTTGAAAAATTTAAGAAGACAGAATTCAACATGCTGCTTGAGGTAATCTTTTTTTCCATTTCTGTATTATCTTGTTTAAAAACATTAAACATTTCCTATACTGCACAGTTTTTATCATTAAATATTCTAAATTATGTTGTGACTCATATGACACAGGTCAAAGACTTGAATAGCTTATTAAGCATAACTTCCAAGTTAAATTATGTCAAAAGTTATCTTCTATTTATTTGTTAAAATGCCACACTTTAATCGCAGGTCAATGAAGAATAAAAACTTCTCATTAGAAATTAAACACCTATGAAAATATGTCTGCATTACGACTGGTATGTAATGGAAAAAATCAGAAAAGTGGGTGATCCTTGTAATTATATAATTTCCAGCCCTATGGTAGCTGACTCTCTATGAAATGTCAACCAATGCTACAAGGCAAAGAAAAAAAGCAGAGAACATGAGGAATGGGTAATTTCAAATGAAAATCTGTGTTTCTCGTTTCACACTCTGAGCATTCTAATACATTAGAAAAGGTCTGGGGAATTGTTACTTTTGCAAATAAGAGATTTAAAATACAAACTAGCTCAGAAGCATGAATTTTTCTTTGCAATGAGAAAAATATTTGTTATCCACATATTATTCACTTGTTCGACTACATTCATTACGGGTAGCTGTGTTTACAACATTTTATACAAATACATTTTATACAAAAATCTGCCATGAATGAATTCTGAGGCATAAAAAAGTGTATTAGAGGACATACAATAGAGTGCAATTTCACAGGGGAGTTTTGAAAAGTGATCTTTGTTATATTCGCATCTTTCTTTCCCCAAACTCTGATGCAGCAGCAAAAAATGGGAAAATGAACATATAACAGAGATAATATATTCACATCTAAGAGGCAGCAGGTTTATTCTTCTAATCCTTCTGTCAGTGATGTATTGGATAGAAATAAGATTCAAAATAACAAAGACTTAACAGTAAGTAATCTATATTTTAATAAAACATGAAGAAGTAAAGTAGAATATGGCACAGGAACATAAACAAAAGAGACTGTACCAGACCTTACTGAATGAGTATGATCTGATTTTTGTTTATGATAAGAAAACTACAATAATATTTTCAGGACTATAAAAAAGTAATACAGGAAAAACTGCTGAATATTTTAATTAAACAGTTCCAAATAACAAAAGTCTTTATCAAAAAAAGAAATGTATCTCAATATGTTGTTTTACCAGGAAAATGAAGGAAAAAATATTTTAAATATTTCAATCTGAAGCCTTTCTTTTTAGGATGTATTTGGGACTACAATCATCCCTTCAACACAGCAGGTAATTTGTGCAAAAAAGGTTACTAGACAATAATTACATGAATTGCTTCAGTTATGTAAACATGAAGAATTTGAGCAGACCCCCCTCTTCTCAGAGACTGCCTTAGTCTCTACATCTGTACACATCACCTACGTCTTTTCCAATGTGTAATTTGGTGAGTTCTTGCTGCACTCAGTGTAATAAACCTTTTCTTTAAGGATGTACATAGCAAAGTTGTCTTCTATTCCAGCATTCTCTCCCTCTGGTTTCTAACAGTGATGCTGTTCTGCAGGTTGCTGCTCAAGTCCCCCCTTCTGAGAGGGTCTCACGTGGGGTCCAACACACCAGCAGAGGGTCCCTTCCTCTCCCACACCTGTGAGATTATGGAATGCTCAGGAAAAGATGAAGGCTGGTGAACTGTGGCAGTTTCAGGTTGTAACCAGGCAGAAACATCAATTTAGTGTAGGGGTTTTGGTTGGCTAATTTTGGTACACGTGCTGCCGAAGCGAGCAGCACAAGAACTTTTATCTACCCATGAGTATGGGTAGGTATGATAGGCAGAAAATGACTGCAAGTTTTCTTTCCCCATCTGGACAAGGACCCTACAAAAATTATTTGTGTGATTGTCATGTCAAGATTAATTTTTAAGTTTTTCTACTGATGAGAAGTTGAAGGCTGTAAATGAGCTGTTCTGTTTTACAAAGGATAATTCTGTAATTTGTGGCTATACCAAATAATCTTCCTTATTTCAAGGTTAGAGCTTAATATGCTCATCTAAGGCATCCATCTTCAGCATATCCTAGGTTAGGAAGATTTGAGGCATACAAGAACAAGATGCTGAAGAACCGTTTTTGACTAGAGCCTTGACTTGTCAGTCCTCTAAACATGCTGCAAAGCACATCTTTTACAATTCTCTGCTTAGGCTGTGAGAGTAAATAGATACATATATGGTCTCTGGTCACTCCAATTATGTCCTAATTATAAATGCACAGGAGAGGCATGCTTAAATTGTAGATGAATGCAGACAAAAATACTGGGGAAAGGTAGAAATTAAAATACATTTTTATGGTATGGGCTCCTAAACAACAATAGGAGAGGGCGTTTATGCCCTCTTTTCTAGGAACATAGTAGCTTTTGCTCACACAGTATGGTTCTGCAAGCAGTGGAGGAAAGATTCCAGAAGCTGACAGGCGATATCCACTTAACCACAATACTCTCTCTGTTAACCAGTTAAGCTCATTGACTATTTAAGCAGTGGAACAGCTAGGAGTGCCATTACAGTCCCTTTGTATCCAGAGAGTGGAAAGGGAGAAGAATAAGAACCAGACTTAAAAATCTAAGAGGCTCTTGAATCCCTGGTGGGAAACACTTAAAGAAAAGAAAATACTTCATTGTTTTAATTTTAGGGTCTGGAGCATGTAGAACTATCATATAGAGTTAGTTCTTACAGTGTGTGGAAGCACAACTGGGTACAATTAAACATATACATCAATCAAAATAATTTTATGGGCCTAGTCTGACTGAAACTGTTACTATTTTGCATTTTTATGTAAATTATTTTTATGTTCACTAACAACAAAAAGGATGTAAGAAGAAAGGACACAGTCACATATAAAAGAAAAGGAAGAAGTTGTTTTGGAAAAATTCTTACTATCATCTACTTAAAAATGCAAAAGATGCAAGTTTGCCAGTAACCACAGTATTATATAATTATATAATATATTATATAATTCAGTATTATTTCTGAATACAATCCTTGGCCATTCACATTCTAACTTCCTAATCTTTAATCCCTTTCTTTTAACTCTTCTCTGGAGTGCCTAAACTGTTGTGGATACATCCATGTATCTGCATATCTAGTCTCAAATAGGAAGCAAATCCAGTATTTTCCATTGAACTATTTAAACTACAACACTTCTGTTTCTTTGAATATCAGATGCATTCACCAGATAGAGAGGAGCAGAAAGATCTACTGTTTTGTGCCTTAACATTTCATCCTTTACAATTGGTCGCAACTTTAAAAATTTTGAACACTATAACCGAGACATCCAAGCAAAAAAGGCAATAGGACAAAAAAAGCGAAAACAAGTTCTCTCACCTGTAGCAAGCTCTTTCACAGACCTCTTATGGTTTTTCCTTAAATTTTAAATGAAATTGAAAGTAACTCTTAATGCCAGATGCTTCTTTTAACATCCAGAAATTGTTCACATTGGGTAAAGATACAAGTAATAGAAAAACAAGATAAGATAAAAGCTTATAAGTTTTATTCCTTACCTCCTTAATTTTTCAACTCAACTACCTATGAGCTTAAAAATCTGTGGACTTCTGTGAATGTCCCAAAGGAATCATATAGATTTTAGCCACCAAGCACTTGGATTTAAAGAAAAGAGAACACAAAAAGTAGCATTAATAACACTGAAATAATTTTTCTTATATCTCAGCTAGAGACCATACATTATTCTGCTGTCACACGGTTTGAGAAACCCCTTCAGAATGACATAAACAATCATCCAACCTGTCATACTGTTATATTAAAAACCCTACACATGGGGGTTTTTTAGAGCTTGATAATGTGGCTTTTTTTGGTGGACTGAGAACTGGACACATTTTCTGATTGGTGTCCAGGAAAGGCATGCCACATTTAAAACATTTGTGACAAATGCAATATATTACTACTCTGATTCTTCATTTTTGTTTTTATTTTGATGATGTCTTTAAGGAAATGCTATTGAGAAAAGTGAATGCAACAGCAACATCAGTTTCTAGTTTTATCACCTTTCAACTGCTGTTGTTCAGTTCAAAAATATCTGAGTCCCTGGGCTCTGACAGCATGATAGGCATTTTCTGCTTGCTCATCATTATCAAATAAAAAGAGATCCTGCCATGTACCCTTTCGTCACAGCAGGCTACATTTCATTCTCAGTCTCACTGCAGAACTCACTGTATTCATATTACATAGGGAATAGATCCTCCTTTTCCAAAAACTGCCTTAAAATAAGTGCCAGGAATGAAATCTATTTTAGAGTACATTTGTAACTAAAAACGTTAGATATCATTAAATATACACAACAAGAAAATCTGTTAAGAGAACAGCAGAGTCATCAGGCAGAGGCCCAAAAAAAAACAAGCCTGTAATACGAAAAATTCTAGGTAACCATCACTACTTACTGGCCTTTAACAAAACATTTTATAAATAGTGACTGATCAGACTTTGTTCAAAAAGCTAGGGTAACACACGGAGAGCCACCTCTTTGTGGTAAATTAATACATGAAATAAAGTTTGCATATTTATTGTGTTGGTTTATAAATCTTAGTAAAAAAATCCCTTCCCTTATACAGCCTAACGTTTTACTGATGACATTCCCAGATACACCACTGTAAGACTACAAGTTTTTGATATGCTTGACCTTGAATTCTCAGTATATGAAGCAACAAAAATTTGAAGGAAAGGAACAGCAAGTGTAGGTAGCCTGGGTGCTTTTGAAGACATGTGCTTTCAATATGCATCTCACTGTTCATAATGAAGTTCCTGTCTTCTTTAAAAGATGAAGCAATTGTTCACTTTACCCCGAGTGACCTCTGCTGGCAAAATAACTTGCAGGCACACAGGTTAAAACCACTAAAAGCACCTCCATGGCTCAGTCATGAACATACACACACAGAGAACTCATTCATTTTTCCTGGTGAGAGGTAGGTGACACTGAAAATTAAAATATTTGTATGCTCAGGAAGTTATTTTCCGAGAAGCATTGACTAGTTTTGTTGAATCACTCAGTTTATCTTTCTCCTGGAGTCTTTTAAAGAACTGTACAGTCAGAATTTCATTTAGAGGCAGCATTTTGAAGCTACTGAACAGCTAGTGGCGTGAGAACTACAAACCTGGGGTTTACTCTTACGTATAGATCTGGGTTATACTATGGTACAGAATAGTTTCTTCCACTCTTTTTTTTCCTGGAAGATACAACTGAATCTGGAAGTGGAGCCTTGTATATTTTAAAAAGGGTTTTTAAAATTCATGATTTATTTAATCAAGTCTTATTTGACCATTACTTTCAGTAAATAAAAGTCAATTTTAGAGTTATCTGTGGTTTCATACATCGTTAATGGAGTACAATTAAAATTTATTTATTTTGAGGTACATCAGAACAGTACTGTGAAATGTTTCTCTTCAATGCAACTCTCTAAAAAAAAACTGGTTAAAACCATGAGATCACTGCAATCCAGGAAAAAAGACAACTACAACATATTCATTTATAGTGTGATGTTTCCATGCTACTAAACTAGAAACTGCAAGAAAACATATCAAGGTATTGATGTGTACAGGTACCCAGTTCTGGCCATTTTTGGCATCTATCAGTAATTATTTGTAAGATAGCGTGAAAAACACTTTTATAGAAGAAACAGATATATCATGATTTTGGTAGTATAGGTGATATCTAAACTCTGAGGTCTTGACAAAAATGAAGCACTCTAAGGAGTTTCGACCAAAAAAATTATTACAATTCATGACTGCTGATCACTGCAATATTCTACCTTATTTAACAATGGTCATGAAAAAAAAAAGGGAAATGTATTAGGTTGTGCCTCAGCAAATAGTGAAATCTATTTATATGCAAATAAGGTATCCATTTTTAGTTTGAGGAAAGACATAGGCATAAAGGAAAAAATAAATTATCACTTTAAACCCTTAATGAAATCTATTTCAAAACATAATATTTTACAAGAGCCCGCATTCATGTAATATTTGTTCAAGCCTAGGAGGGAATTGGCATGTTCTGAACTTAGATGAAAACTGATACCATGTTACTTCCCATGCCAATTTATTATATAAAATGCGTTTATTGCCTTGTGTAGAAATAACTTCATGATTGTAAATGTACTGCTTCCTTATTTATAAGTGTATACTCATGCTACAAAGTAATTTTATGCTCATTTGACTACTGACAATTTTATATTATTTCCTTTTATTTTTAAATTATGAACACAAGAAGATGGGAAAATATCAAGATTGTGCCTTTTTATTCTAAAACTAAAAATTTTCAGGGAATAAGGCCTCCTTTAAGAACACTTGATTTCATGGCTGAGAATCCTGACTTTAATCCAGTGACTAATTTTTGTTACAAAACAATAACAAGAAAAGAAGTGAACAAAACAGCAAAAACCCAAATCTTTTCCTGCTATGAAGAAGATGCCAATACTCTACTCAGAAAGAAAATTGTTAGATAACTCAACTTAAGCATTCAGTGAATGCAACAGAGAAAAGCAGGAAATTGTTTAACGCCAACCTTTTACATTTAGAGCCTTGAATAGCTGAAGGCAAGACCAGATGTCAAAACTCTAAATACCATCTCTCCTTACTCCTCTGAGTACATAGTTATTTCTCTTCCCAGAATTTGAGATTGTGTGAACTATACTTAAGTGGAGATAGGCATGGAAATTTTGACACCACACCGTGATATCTTTGGAAAGACAAAATATCTTTTTATTATTGCATGTTTTCGGACCACCACCCCAAAACCTGTTCATTCTCTGAACATACTATTTCAAATAAACCCTGTTACTGTAGAACTCTTTTGAGTACCTTGTGAACCTCATTCAGCAGAAACAGAAAGCCTCTACTTTCAGCCTCATCAGCTAAGGCCAGTGCAAACCACATCCACCAGCACTGAGGACCCAGCATCTACTGGTGGGGCTGTACCTGCACAGCTCATGTGGGATGCTTGTAAAGGACCACCTGCTGGAATATCACTCAGTGATAATGACTGATAATGAACAAGAGCTAACCATCAGCACAAACTGTATGGCTAATGAGCATTAGCCAAGCAAAGGAGTACCCTGAAATTTGAAACTAGCCTGATTTATCCACCCTCTGAAGGTGCCCAGCACAGCAACTTTGCACTCCTCAGTTTATATACAGATATTCACTTGCTCAGTTGCAACAGTGTGCTCAATATGGAGAATGATACCTAAAAAGTGAAATTATTGAAAATTACTACTCACACTGAAACTAGAAAATCTGAATGTCAATGTTGTTTCTTGTGAAACTACAAAAACCTAGGGGTTTTTTAAGAAAGCTACACAAAGCAGTTCAAGTTCATCATGTTATTTAAGGATATATTTTTCTTTTTTTCAATCCTTCATTTCCTAAGTAAAATTTAATATTTAGCACACATTGTCACTGAGATTCTTCTAGATCTTCCTGAATTAATAATTCCAGACGTGACCTTATCCCAAATTACAGATTAGTTCTTGCAAAGGACAGGCAACTCACTAGCTATTGTATTTTAAGAAGCACTGTAGGAAACACGGTTTCAATTTTAAGTCTTAGAATTCATTAATTCGTAGCAACACGTTCAAAATGGAGCATTTGCCAACAATGCTTTCACTCAAATGCTCAACTATCTCAACCTCTGGTTCCCGTATTGGTGGTACAAAAGGAATATAAAGAACAGAAGAACAAGAATATTTCCTTAATGGGTATAATAAATCAAAATTACACCAGTAAGAAGCAATTACAGCATATTTAACTTCATAGCACTCTTACCACTCAAGTCAATCTCTAAAATTATGTGTTAATTTTCATTCAAGTGATACTAAAAAGAAAAGCCTAAAATTTTCCACCCAATGCACCTCTTCTTTGACCTTTTCATTGATCAAATTGTCTCATATTCCCTTAAAACCTTTTGACTACAGTGACACTATTAGAAAGGCCATAGCTATTTAACTTGCTGTCGAAATCTGTCAAGAATTGCATTCATAACATTACTAAAAGGATGCATTTTTCAAAGACTGTGGTCTCTTTATGCCTCAAACTAATGTCATACCTGTCAATTCCTTAGAACTTACAAGCTGCTCAATATCCATTACTTTTTCAACTCTAATTTTAAGCTTTGAATATAAGGTGAACAGGAGGGTAAAAACAAAGGCTTTCTCACTATTTCAATATTTCTTGAAAGGAAAGAAGGCTCTTACCTAAAATTCACATTGATATATATCAGGACTACTCAATTATATCTTAGCATCTAATAGAAATTGGCATTTTAAAACAATGCACATCAATATGCAAATGTCAATAAAAATTAGAAAATACTCAGAAACACCTCCTTAACATAAGCAATTCTAGAGGATTTCAAGTAGAAGAAGAAATGCAAATTCCAACAAATCCACAGAGAGCAAGCAATCCCAAGGCTTGTGGAAACACTTCAATTTAGCCAGTATCAGAATCATGCAGTACCAACCATTCAGCACTAGACATCAAAGGCAATGACAACAACAACTCAACACCAAGATGGCTGAGTGAGGAGAAACATCACTAACAAAACTGTCACTGTTCCACAGATGGATGGAGGTGTCATTTAAGTTTTCTGTTATCAGCTTAACCAAATTACAAGGACTCTTCTTCCACAAATGGGGCTCTAAGAAGCACCTAAACAACACATTGATGAATTAGGTTTTTTCTTTTAGTAGTTTTTTGAAAAAAAAAGTTCCACCATCAATTAAAGAGAAGTGTCCATCATGCCAATCCCCACAAAAAAAAAAAAAAAAAAAAAAAAAAAAAAAAAAAAAAAAAAAGGCAGACATACAATAGACAAAGTAATCATAACCAAATCCTTTAGTAGGAAATGAACAGTAAAATGTTCAACAAAATACACAACCACTCACCTTTTGTCTCTCACCCAAAAGAAATCTCTGCAGGTTTTAACACCCAAAACATGGATATTAAACCTGCAAACAGATTACAAAGTATAGTAACTGAACCAGTAAAACTGCATTAACAAGGCTGACAGCATTAACAAGGTTGACATGCTACTCTCTGACAGTTCCTACAATGAACTTACTTCAAAGAAGAAAGACCTACATAGCTATTTAACTTCACAGAGTTAAATTACTTCTCCAAAAAGTCCAGGGGAAGAAAATTAAAAAAAAAAATCCTTCTCCTCCTCTTCCCTCCACAGGGAACATTTTCCATTCTATTATTGGAATGGGTTGATTATTAGGTTTGCGAAGGCATCTGTAATGTTAACTTCTTTATCAAAATAATCTGAATAACTTCCTAACACATTCTGCTTTTGTCAGATGTGGCATTTGAAGACTCTCAGGCAATCTGAGAAAACATGAAATTAATTTTCTCAAATTGACCCCAGATTAGAAAAAATATTGTCAAAGTCAACAGTACTTTTCAGGTGTTTTTTCTTGTTTGTTTCTATGAGGACTGTTTTATTTTCAAGCTCTGTAATATTTTTCAAAGAAAAAAAAAATAACTAAAGCTATATCTTTACCTTAGGGCAAAATATCTAGCCACACTTCTATGAATTTAATGGGACTGCTATATGAAAGTAGAAGAAAATTAAAAATTGTGAAAGACAACTCTGGCTCATATGGAAGAAAATTAACAGTTTAAATTTCACTTTGGTGTATAATGAGTGGATAATTGACACTCTGGGGACCTTTACTATCTATGAAAACACTCTTCTTAATAGAAATAAAATTAAACACCACACCTTTTTAAGTGGGCTTAGAATATTAGCAACCCTCATAAACGTAAACAGCTTGGGGGGAAAAAGGAGATTCACACTGTGCCCAGAAAAGTAAGGATTATCTCTTATGTATACAAACTGTACTTCAGAAAACCTGCATGCCTCTGAAATTACAAAATGTCCTTAAATATGTTTACTTGAGTTACCTGCAGCATAAGATAACCAGTTCAAAAATGAATGTAAAAAATATAGATTTTCTATGTGATTATCAGACAGAACTGGTATTAGAGAATAGATCCTTTTTAAATTATAGAATCACTTGATATAGAATTCAAGATCATATGCAGTCACTACATCATACACAGCACTGACAAATGTATCAATAGTAAGAGCTGCATGACTTTCATCCTGTGCCTTGAATACATAGACATAGTTGAAGATGGAGATAGAATCCTGACTATTTCCTTTCCTGAAAAGCAGTCTACCCCAGCTGGACTTTGGCACATATAATAGTAAATTTATTATATAAAATGTTGTGGGTGGACTGCTGAGACATTTCAAAAAACCCTGTATATTTTATCGTTTCACAGTATGTAAATATTCAGTGTTTTAGACCAAATCTTATTCTGACAAATCTTCCTTTTTATATTACAGTAATTCTGCCAGTTCTACCGAAAAGTCACAGAGTCATTGGATGTTTAGAGATTGGAACGGACCTTGAGGGTCACCTAGTCCCAAGCCCCTCTTCCATGGGCAGGGACACCTTCCACTGGACCAGGTTGCTCAGAGCCCCGTCCAGCCTGGCTTTAAACACTTTCAGTGTTGGGGTATCCTCAACCTCCTTGCACAACTTGTTCCAATGCCTCAGCACCTTCACGGTAAAGAATTTCTTCCTAACATCTAACCTAAATCTTCCAGTTTTCAATTTGTACCCATTACTCCTTGTCCTGTCACTGCAGTTCCTGATGAAGAGTCCCTCTCCAGCTTCCCTACAAACCCCCTTCAGATACTGGAAGGGAGCAGTGGGGTAATGCTGGTTCCGAGCAATCATGTGAATCATTTGCCTTCATTGTTTCCAGTCAATTGTTTTAATCTCAACCCGTGATTTTTGTCTGCTGTGCCTCCAGTTCTCCTTTCCAGCCTGCTACAGCAGAAGGGGAAGGAGTAAGCAGAATGGTTTGAAGAGTCTCAGTGGAAGCACTAAATTGGGGAGTACCATTCCTAAATCACAGCATGGATGAAGAAAACCCCCATTTTCTACATGGTGTACCATATCAATTTCATTGACATTCCTTGCCATTCTTTGGTTCAAAGGCAATCAATATTTCACAAACTACTTATATCACAGCTTATTCTCTTTAAAAAGGAAGTTTTTTAAACAACAATCGACTGTTTTCAAACTAAGATTCTACAAATAGCAACAATGGCTTTATATCCATTTAGAACCAGCCTGGGTCTTTTCTTCTGAGTTCTTTTCATTCCACGTCATCATTGAAATCCAGAGTCAGCTGAACTGCTTTCACCTTTTAGGCAACACTGGTTAACAGCATGTTTTAAGAAGATGATTCTTGCATATTTCTGGAACCATTTCCCTGCTCTGTTATCATTGAAGAACATGGCTGACCCATTAGAGTACCTAAACACAGATGTCTAGAAGTACATAAGAGATAAGCCTGCAGGTAAAGAGAAGGGACATTACTGCAAAGAATTGTTGAGGCAAACTAGTCGAAACCCACTCACAGGAATTAAAACAATAATTCTTCAGACAGGTAGAATTGCTTTATCCATATGAAAAAATGTTGTTATATTTATATAGTAAATACAAATGGTTAAACATTTATAATTCATAATAACTAAAAATTTATAATCCATAATATGGAATTTGAGACTATTTAAGGCACTGTGATAGAGCTTTTTATTACAGCACAATTGTTTGCATGTATGGTGATTTAAGAATTGTACTTCAGAAAGGTAGTAAACATTACTGCACTAAAGTATAAAGCCATAATATTCTCTCTACTACCAACAAAGGCTAAATTCATTCTAGCAAATATTACAAGAATTACCAGGAGAAATGTCTTCAACAGGGAGGATCTTCAATAGTTTATCTTAAACATATCAGTTTATCATTTTAGCACTAATTTGATGTCTGTATCTATCTTCAAGGCAAATTATGTCATTCATGCTTTAGCAGATGCCTTTTTAGACACTTTCTCTATTTTGTCATATTTAATATATCTTTCCTTGTTACAAAAGAGTTGAATGCTCTTTCTGCAACAGTCGCTATTTTCTTCCTTCTTTGTAATTTCTTTTTCACTTTCATATAACAAGGACACTTTTTTGGTTTTTAGTCTGAAAAGCAGCAGATTTAGGAAATAGCAATAATGCCTTATTACTCTCACAGTGTGTTTTGTGTACATTTAGTTTCCAAGAATGCGATAACAATCACTTCCAGCAACACTTAAAAACAACAAACAACAAAATCAAACTAAAATAAATATTAAACTTTCAGAGTCAGGCAAACAAATTTTTTGTTGTCATCCTCAAATTAGAAGAATAGATAAACAGGAGAATTATGAATATCCCAAATTAATGTATAAACTAAGATACTTCAGCATCCAACAGCTAGCAAAGTAAATTCCAGCCCATTATCCCTCACATAGGAAATCTTTTCTTTGTTGAAAGCAACAGGTCTTGGGAATTTTTGATGAGGCTGACACACCAAGAACATGCTCCCATACATTATTACACCTAACAAACTACTAAGGAATAGTTAGAGCAGTGTTTAAACTAACAAAATAATGTGCTAGGCAGTATTCAGCGCCAAAAAAAAAGCTATTTAGAAAGCTACTAAATTATTCAGAAAGAGTCACTGTGAGATTAAGAAGCAAAAAAAGACATTTGTATCACTTTTGATCAAATATTACACTGCACATTTTTAAAAACTCCTTAGTGCTCTAGCTTTACAGAAAATTAGCAGGTGAAGGGAAAGCAAAGCCTCAACAAAAGTAAGAGTTTTGACCTGGTTTGATTTTCTGCTTCTTTATGAAGTTTTGGTTAGATCAAGCACCCTCATGGTCTCAGTTCTTATACAGGTGATTTTCTTCAGCCTACTATTTGACACAGGGGGATTTCCTCTTTTATTAATAAAGCAAAGGAAAATACCAGAAGGAAACAAAACAGGTTATTAGAGCTTTCCAAGACAATAATCTTCTTTCACTAAGAAATAACCAAACTGTTTAGAGAATCAGAAAAGTTATCTTCTTTGTACATGAAACACAATGTTTATTTGATGTTTGCCATGACATGACTCACACAGAAAAAATGTGGTATTTTCTTATCTGTTATTCTCTGTTATTAAATCAGAGATTTTTCCCCCCTCGCTACCACTGATCTCAGTCTCAGGTTTCTATGCTATATAGTTTTCATACACACACACACACACGCGCGCACACGCACCCCTGAAAAAATTCCATGGTAGCATCAGATTTTCATGTTTCCTTCACAGCTGTTGATGTTAAAGAATCATTAGTGGAACAAAACGTACATCCACTTACAGTAGGGTTCTTTCAGCAGCAAAATTAGAAATAGATCTTCTCTGTTGAAAAAGTTAACAGTACGTTCTTGCTCATTATTTTAAGAGTGAAAGATTATAATTTAAATTTGAGATGTTTAGGACACTGTCATCTTCATTCCATAATTCTGCCCTTGATACCAGTTTAATTCTATTCAAAGTAAAAGTGTTTCTTATTAAAGGAAGATTCCTTAAAAAAAAAAAAAAAAAAAAAAAAAGAACTTCCAACACTGCTTTTAAAACAAAAGCAGAATCAGTGTTCACAATTTCTTGACGCTTTTACTGCTCTCTGACCATACTTAGAAATTATTCCTTCCCAGCTTTCTGTTTTACCTGCCAACACTTCAGATCAATGGAGTCTCACTATTAAGTTCTTAGAGATTGGACTCCCTTTGCAGATTTTAAAGAGTGTAAGTACATGCTTCACAGCTGTATGAATTGGGCAACCTGACAATTACACTCAAGACCCCTAGATATGTCTAGTACACAAAGGTGAAGCAGGGGTACAGAAGTCCTGTTGCATTCACATTAGACATGGGACTTCTCCCCTAGCTAGATTCCATCATTCTGGACACTGGAACTCAACAGATGCTGGTAGCAGCTTGGAGTGGGTTCAGGGGACAGGCTGAAGGATATTTGAAGGACTGAAAAATTAATATTATGCCAAAACCTGAAGGGCTTAATATAAGAAAGAGAGAGATAGATTGTGACATGATAACATGCTATGAACTCTGCTGGCTTCCTTAGATGGACAAGTAGATGTTACTGTACCTTATCACACAAAAATATAAACATGGAAAGGGGCAGGAACAGGACCAAAGAAACTCATGAAAGGTGGGGAAAAAAGCACTAAAGCAAGACACATTCAGACTAAAGAGATAAGTATGACAGTAAATATAAAGCTGAAATAGCTTATTGAAATCAAGATAAATCACTTGAAATTTTGCATCAGCACTGAGAAGCTTTTCCTAAGAACAGGATTTACATTAACAAAGACACTGGAATCAGAAAAATAATTCCAGGAAACAAAGTTGCTGTTGTCTGTGACACTGTCACATTAAATCAATATCATGACAAAAACAATTATGGTATTGATCCTACCGTATTTCACGTGAATAAAGACTTCTGTGGTGATTCTACATATTTTGCAATACCAAGAGAAACATTTTCTATTAGAAAATTATTTAGTTATTTTGGAATCCAATCACAAAGGGCCCATCTAATCCTGTTAAGGAAAATTTCCTGCTAGATTCTAAATGTTCCTTATCAATTAGAAGTAATATGTATATATTTTTCTGAATAGTGAAATTACAATCTTATATGGATTATATAGAGAAAATAGGCTTTAAAACATGAGGAAGTGTCTTTAATAGTGTCTTTCTAGTTGTCTTTTTTTTTTTAATTAAAGCTTGTCAGTCTTCTAAATGCCACATGAGAAATATTTTTCTGATCTTAAATGATGTTAACATTTCTCTCTGTTCAGTAAGTCACAATATCCTTTCAATACAATATGGAAACATATGTTCCTAAGTCCTACTTTTCCTTCTAATGTATTAAATAACCCAGTGTTATTTTTATACAAAGAAAATAATCACTTCTATGTATTCTTTATTTCTCAGCTTTGATCTTGCATTTAAATTCATCTCAAACAGTGCCATCTTGCTTTTCCCAGACCACAGAGAGCATCGAGCCTTGCTGCAGCAGCGATTTGATTACAGGAAGAAAGGCTGCCTGTTTAATGAACTTCTTATTTGATCTGCCAATGCAAATGGATTTTGATGTTATTTCTAACATTGACTTCTAAATACTGTCACCATTAGTCTAAGCAAGGATAGAAAGCAGAATGGGAAAGCTGAATACCCACAGACACCATCTTATCTACATGTAGCAGTAGAGAATGTTCAAGGCAAAGACTTCCATGCTAAATATGTTGATTAGTATAGGACACAATTATTTTATTTTTTTGGTACAGCATAATTGACACAGCCAAGTAACAACAGAGAAATAAAATAAGAAAAGGTGAAAGAAATTCATTTTAGCTGTTCATAAAATTTATGAGGAGATGAAATTCAGATGGTAAGAAAGTTTATTCTGTATGATAAAAAGTTCATAGAAGAACAGTCCAGAAATCATTGACAGACTGTGGACTCACAAGGGCAAAACTAAACTGGATTTTGAAAGAGGGGTAATACCAGGAAAGGTCTAACTTTAAATTCACATCAGTATAAACTCACAGAATCTGTATGTTTGGAGAAAAGAAAGTTAGAAGTTGAGAAAACTTGTAAGGCAAAACTACAATTTTTTAACTCGTGTATTTTTAGATTGCAAAACAAGTGTAGTAGAGATATTAAAGTGTCATATATGGAAACAATTCCAGAATGAGTGAATAACAGGGAATGTCAATAGAATCAGCAAGCTGTCAGTTTTTTTCTACTGTGATTTCCTGGTCAGGAGCTAATTATGGAAAATAACAAATGACCCACAATATCAATTTGTTAAATTGTTTGTTAATTTTCAATGCTGCATGGGAAAATTAGAGACTCTGTTTTATATGACAGAACAATGGAAAATGCAGAGAAGCACTGAAATATAAATTTTATGTTCATATGAAAATATCAAATGGTACTACATATATTGGAACTTTGACACAAATGCTTCCAGACTTCCTAAATAATTACCCAAAGACAAAAAAAAGGCTTCTAAATTCTTTTGTTCCAAACCTGCCCCTCCCAAAGTTTTATACACGCTAAAAATAAACCTATTTCTGCAAATGAAAATACAATTTTCTACAGTTAGATTTTTTAAATTTCACTCTATCATGAGTGGAAGTCCTAATTTTGAACTTTTTGAGAGGAATCAGCAACTCGTCTGTAAAGACAAGTTAAGCTGAGTATCTAAAAAGCAGAGACTTAGTACAAAATTCTTGCAGAATATAGTGTTATATATATTTACCTAGTGTGTATATATAGTTATATAGTTATATAGTTATATAATATATAGTTATATAATATATAGTGTGTACATATAGTTATATAGTTATATAATATATACTTTGTTATATAATACATAATCATACAGTGTTGATGACTGAAATGTGTATGCTACTGTCTTAAAAACTTAACCAGTTATAGTGTATATTCATTAGAAATTACACAGAAGTTGTGCATTGCTTTGCACATACATTAAGCATACATTTTCTCCCACTTAATTAACCTAATTTAGTAAAATATTCAGTACAAACATACTTTTAGAAGAAGTATGTCAACAACTTAGTTCTGTTGAGGTGCTTTATCTCTGGTTCATTGGAAGCCGTACATTGATGTAACTTTTTTCAAATTAAATTAGAAATATCCTTCTTAGATGCCCATATTTTTGTTTTGTTTCTACACCCTTCTGAAAGAAACTTTAATTACTTAGCTGATAACATATCTGTCATCAATCTTGTTAAAAAAACAATAAGAACTCCTTAGAGGAGGGAAATTGTAATCTTTATTCTGTCATTTCATGTAATCAGCTATGAGTACACCAATAAAGAAGCACAAATAACCTTTCTGATTCTTTTTATTCTTATTGTTGTAAATAGCATCACTAACCAACAAAAAGGAAAATACATCGAAGTCTTCCATGCATAACATTCTCAATTTCGGAGAATATATTTTCCTAATTCATTTTTCCTTTTGTTCTCTTGATAAAGAAAAAGGTTTCTGGAAATTATGCTCTTGTAGATTTATAGGCATGCTTTTCAACAGCTCAGAGGCTGCTCTGAGTTTTTGCCTGATGTTAGATTAAAAGATGTTTTTCAAAGAAGAAATAGATTAGCATCACAAAGTTACATCAATCTGCAAGAAACTTTTCTCTAAGGAAAAACAAAATCCTGTTTCCACTGGAATAAAAAATGTGTAGAATTGTTTAAAGAGAAAAATCATCTTTTTTTTTTTGCTTAATTATATAGAATTTGGAAAAATAATTGACCATGGAATAAAGAATGCTTTGCATTTAAATGCTAAATTCATGCAAGAAACAAAAACTAACGCTCCCGCACTATTGTAAAGTAACATTGAATTGTCATGGGATTGGTACAAGGAGAGCTATAAAATATTGTAAACATTTGAATAATTAGTTAGGATAAATATTGATGTTTTATTGTGATTAAAATGTTTGCTGATTTCTCTAACTAAACTCCATTACAAGAAATTCCAGTTACAAATACAGAATCGGGATGCATAACAAAGGCTGATAAAATTAACCTTTTGATCCATACAATATTAATTTTAAAAAAAAATTGTAAGTTTCTCATACAAACTAGGAATTCAAAAACAAGAGTTCTGATCTCATCATGGGCTTTGTCTTATTTATGGCAACTGGAATTTATCACTTTCTAGCTACTCCTGTGAGTTAAAACTAGATCTAAAGGAACCATAGAATTTGTTAAGTGACAGTCTTGACCATTAATATGACTAAAGTTGCTAGAAAAATTATTTACAGGCATAAGTGAATGAAAAAGGAGACCAAGCAAGCCTCCTATAGTGTGAAAAGGAGTCATCGATGCTGAGCTGCAATGATAAAGGAATTTGAAGCAACAGTCTGATCACATGAAGGAGGAGATCAGCTCAGTTTGGTGGCAACTTTGTAAGCCAAACTAAACATTTTTTTCCCATATGAGGACAAAGAAGTCAATCCTGAAACTAGAATTTCCAAGACATTCTCAAGGGCAATTGCTTCCATGTCTATCTAAATATGTAGGGCAAGAGATACACACAAGAAAAACAGACTGTGAGGCTGAGAAAAACATTTTAGGCCTCACAGATCACTTATTCAGAAGTAACTGGTGTTCAATACGTTATAAATAGATTTTTAGTTCTAAATTTTCTTATATTTATAGACAAAGAGGGAAAAGGAAAAGAGGAAAGGAAGAAGATAAGTAAGGCTTAACTGGCCCAACACCACCAACACACCACTCAAACCAGTGGCAAATGCCAAAAAACCACATGTATTGAATGGATTTTAAAGGTTCAGTGCTCTCCCTAGATACCATTTTAGGGCCTGGGAGATACTAGATTTGCATAGCAAACAATTAAAAATATTTTTAAAATAAACAGAAAAACTCTATTAAACCCCAGCTAATATTATCTTTTACTGCTTTATACACTTCTATCCATTGCAGTAAAAGGAAAAATATATAAGTTTTCCAGAAATTATTTGCAACACGAAAGCCAATCTTCAGAGGAGCATTAAAACCCACAGAGAATCAAAGATGAAGAAATCCTGTGATCATGCAGCCACTTCCACTCTGCATTCCAAAAAACTAGGTCACATTTGGCTAAACCTGAAGAGAATTCAATGGCCACATCAATTTTTGGGAAATTATTCTGAAGAGAGAAGAGTTGTCCAACACCCAAGAAGGACAGGCCTCAAAATTTAAAAAGCATATCGGATAGTTAGTTTATTAATTCTGTGCTTTTCCAAGAATAAAATCAATGACTCTTTCCAACAACCACTGCAAAAATATCACATGGAAAAGCAAAAAATAAGTAAACATTACTTTAAGTTACATATACACAAGAAATTTCAGTATAAAGTGCATGTTTTTCTGTGATCTGCCAAAGATAGGGCTTACTTCTGCCAGGAATAAAGGTTCTGAGATTCAAAAACTTTTTGTCTCTAATCTTTTCCTATTGGAGTTTAGCAAAATGAGAGTTATGTTTCAAACTAAAGATATGCACATACACATGAACAATCTTGGATTTTTACTTTATTTTTTAATGTTTACTGAGCCTCTTAAAAGCATTGTGAAAGGGGTTTGGTTTTGGTTGTTTTTTTTTTGTTTTTTTTTTAATTTAATGGTGCACACTACTTTTAGAAGCAAAGATTAAAGTGCTTTACAGTTGGTTTGAGTACCTTTTCAAACACTTTCCTGAGCTCTGCTCTGTAATTTCAGATAGGAATCATTGATGATTCATTTTAATATTTCCTTCCACTGTACACAGGAACAGATGTCGTCAAAATGCAGGAAAAATTCCTGCGCAGGTCTCAAGTCCTGTGCCTTCCACCAATCAGTTAATACAATACTGGCATCCTGTGCTGTTTATAATGTGAGATAGCTCTTGAATGAAAGCACTAAAATGAAATTCAGGTTAAAAGATCCTATTACTCTCTGAAGTATGTTACATAAGAGAAGGAAACAAACCCACTACTTCTATGTACCCTCAGATGTCCTATGACAGTATTTATATTTATTTCCACTTCTCTTTGCAATGACACACAGTAAATGTGTTCATCTGGTCATCTCTAGGAATGGAGAGCTAGAGCTTTGCATCTTCCCAAAACTTCCCATTTTTCCTGTGAAAGGTCAGACAATGTCACAATTGAGTCTGCTACTTCTGAACAAGTAAAACTCATACACTGGAAAGGACTTTTGTAGAGGAAAGACTATTCATTCATATTACTTTAAATACAGCTGTTACTCAAATCTCGCAAGCCTTCTGCCTGAGTTCTCAGTAATCACAGTGGTGACAACATTTCTCCCCACTTGCAAAGAGCAAAGCACAGCACCACTCGATTTTGCAATTTTCATTCTGACATACGTTCGCTTCAATTTGTATTCAATAAAATCGCGCACTTGAAGTAAGAGTACTTCTATGAAAAGAAGCAATGAGGTGGAAAACTGTCTTTTGAACTTTTTCTTTCACTGTTAAGAAAGTCATGGTATATTTCAAACCAGAAAATGTTACAATCTCTGAAAGCATGTACCCTGGAATGAATTTAATTTAATTCTTACAAAATAACTTGAGTGGAAAATACAGTTCAGAAAGAGATAGTGTACTGTGAATTTCATTTACAAAGAAATAAAATTATTTACTGTACAACTATAAGCTATCCTCGAACTCTACTGTGATGTTATGATTATATATAGTGCCATTTTCTCTCCTTGTAGTGAATACAATTCTTGACTTGTCAAAAATTATTTAGATTAACTTGAAATACATATAAACCCTTGACAAATATTCATTCTGTATGCTGTGAAATAAACGCAAGTTTTGAGTTTGCCTGTCTTCTTTAGAGAGGGAAATGTTCATCTTATCACAAAGTAAACAGAGAAAGATTCCAGAATAATAGACAACAGCAACTAATACAAAGTTGTTGAATAACATATGATGCAATAAAAGATCAGCAATTGCCTCCTCCCAGAAGTTCATTTCACTAGCAGATTAGTTCCCATTAAAGATTACCTCAACCTTTATGACTTTACTCAAATGTAACTCAAAAATTTGCCTCTTAGCTAAAGGTTGCAAGGCAGAACAACCCAGTGAAATTCATGTGCAGCTCTATGAGATCCACTGAATACACAGATGCCTTTCCAAAATCTCTACCTATTTTTTAATTACATTGTAGAAAACTTTGCTGATCACTTAAAATAATTAAAGGGTTTACAAAAAGCCTATATTATAAAATCCACCTTTGTGATTCCTTCCTTAAAAAACAAACACACAAAGGACTGAGTCCCCAATGGAAGCCCCCAACAAACAACTGGGTGGTGTCCCTTTCTGAATTGAGAAATGGAAAATAGAGAAGAAAAAATGAGGAATACTATTTCTGAAAATATTAGAGCAGTCTTTCTTGTAAGCTTTAGGCATATTCAAAAAGCTACATATTGTGGCTGAAGTAATTCTCCACTTTCTTAATAGCTCTAACAGATAATATTTTTTTCAGTATTAGATAAGTAGTACTAGTTTCTTCTAGACATGTGCAATCCAGTGGACCCCTGTAAACCATCTCCATGTTACACAGGTATCCCCTGGGAATCATGGGGCCAGTGGAAGGCATACTGCAGCAACATACTCTGGTAAAAAGAAAACAACAAGCCACAGAAATAAATCCACAACAAAGACAAAGCCCCACAAACACAGACCACACTAGACCTGCATTATATACACCTTAAACTAAATAAAGACTGTGTGCCATAAAAACAAGATTGTATCTCCTACAGGCACATGGAAGAATAATTTGAAGATTTTTTTTCATAAGTATACAATAAACAAACATACTAGGAAGTTGCCATTTGTTTCAAAAGATAATGCTAATGCTGAAATGAGGACAAGCAAGGACACAAGGATGCCTTCTGACTTATTGCTGGTAGCTTCATCACTCATGCAATGACCTAGAAGCCAAAAGAATTCAAAAAAAAAAAAGAGGAATTAATGATACATACTACAGCTGGGAAGAGACACGGATTAGTTCAGGGGTTTTTCCATCTTTGTCCTCTCTTTATTCCAGTCAGTGGCCTAGCACAGCCCAACATGGCACAAATAGGAGGTTAGTTCAAACAAATACGAAAAGATGATCCTTTATTAACCTCATGTGCAAATCTTTCAAGAACAAAATTGGACAATGTCAGGTAAGTCCAACCTTACATTATCTCAGTGATTAAAATTTACCATGGATTCAGACTTTCTTCTGTACCTAAGTCAGCAAACCACAAACATTGACTGAGTTCCAAGCCACCAGTGTACCCACATACCATTGGAAATGAATTTCAACACAGGTGTATTTGATAACCCGTCTAACAAAGATTTGGAATCCCCCAGATCCCAGAAGCCCAGGGAAAAATGAAACGTTGACATTGAGGGCTTCTATAAAAACAAATGCACAGTAGACATCCCCATAGAGCAATCCTGTACTCACAAATAACATATGATGGAGAAATACAGGGATTTGTTCGCCACAAATACAAACATAAGAGAATTATTGTCTCATATAAATTCAGTAATAAGGCCTCCTTAAGGGATTAAAAAAAGTAAAGAATTTGCTTTTGAGTAACTGAATGCAGTATAGCTTTGAATGTACATTCAGATACTGAATAACAGATGATTAAAACTAAGGACATGGAAATACAATTATAAAAAAAGATTATGCAGGGTCACAAGCTTCCAGCTTTCATCATAATTTGGAACAAATTTCACCATGAATAGCTCCAATTGCACTACTTACAGGAATTACTGCAGATGACAGGGCATCACTAGAAGCATCAGGACAAAACATTTCCAATCTTAACATTTACAACACCCATATTTACCTAAATTTCCATTTGAAATGCAGCTACTCATCTACTGCAGATGGTCTTTTCCTGAGTTTAAAATGAGAAAGAATTAAAGAATTATCACCATTCATGCTTTGATTTTCCCATGAACTTCAGAACATAGAATTAAGCCTTTTCATAAGCCTGAATGTATCCAAAAAGAGATGGAAAAAAATTGCAGGCACTGTCAAGACATGGAGCCAATAAGTCCAGTGAAGATCACCAGCAATGTCACATAGTTCAGGCCCTGAGAGTGTAAGCAAAAAAGTTTTACAAAAGAGCGTATGGAAACAATGATTCTTTTAAAGTTATACAGAAAAATATTTTAACGTAGTACAGAGTTAACACATGTACATTAATAATTAGAAGAAAGTTTTACAAGGAATACTAATTCCTTACTTGGTGAAAGAAAACTAGCTCCACTATATATAAAAATAATAGTAAATTAAATTTTAATTCAGCAGAAACAAAGTTTTTTGCAACAATGTACCAGAATTTGTCACAAGAGCATGTAAGAAGATATTTTCATCATACGTGAACATAGCTACCTGAGAGAATGGTTGAAAGTAATTAAAAGAAAGGTCCCTACTAATCTGAGGAAACTATAGGGTAGACTCAGAATGGAAAATCTTGCACGTAGTCTGTCATAGTGAGGTAATATCAGAAAGAACAAGAAATAAAGTGTATGCATTAAAAGCAGGACATGTAAGTATTTTCCAGCTTCTGTGTTACCCTGAAAATGTCTTCATTCAATCCTGGGACATGTTTGACGGTGGTTATACCTTACTAGTTTTCAAGGAACATTAAGCCAATTGTACAAAGGCAGAGGAAGTAGAAGCCTTCCCTAGTCAGCTTTCTGACTTGAGTAATCAAAGCCTCAGACACCCACAGCCAGAATAGAAGTACATCAAGACACTCAGGAAAGATTTACTTCACTGTGAAACATTCATGAAGTCTCATCATAGCTCAAACAGAACATGTAACTAAGAAAATAGATACATAGAGCAACGAATACCTGGATGAACTAACAAAGGTTACTTTCTGAGCCACAGGACGCCAGCGATACAATGCTGTAAACAGATTAATTTCTTCTGAAACCCCTTAAAGACAAAGCTTTGTGAAAACATATCTATGCTTGAATTCAAACAGCTACTTTTCTGCCTTTAAGAAGTATATCCAACCTTGACTGGAAGTTTTCCACATTTAGCATTGTCACACACCTCAGCATCAACGGATGGATGCCTGTTCTCCTAGAAATTAAACTTCCCCAAAAGAGAAACTCCACTATAACCCAGAAAATAATCTCTCATTTACATAAGTGGTTTGAAAGTTTCATATTCAGATTTTTTTTAAATAACTAAGAAAGAGAATGCAGCTGTCCACTAGAGAAGTTGTGATATGCACTTCACTACCTCTAGCTAAACTGGTTTATCACATTGTCAAAGACTATACAATTAAGTAACAATAGAAGTATGAAAACAATCAAAAATATATTTATAGTCTATATTTTAAAGTGTTCACAGTATCTTCCAACAACGAAGGAAGAAGAGAAGGAAAAAAATCCATGTATGTTCAGCCTGGTGATCCACTCCAAAGTTCACTCATCAATGAGAACCATTTACTTTATTCGTCAAATACTAGATGCTACCTATTAGAAATTGAATTTTAAGTGTCAGTTAAGTATCATTTTATAAACTTGTATTCATTTAGAAAGACATGAGAAGCAACCAAAGCAGTTCACAATTTATGTAGAGTCCTCAGGAAATAAAAATAATGTTGCTTACAATTTGTTTTTTTCTTCTGATATTTGTTACGTCTCTTTGGGTGTTTTGCAGCTGAATGTATCTAACAACACAAAATAATAGAAGGATATTCCATGGTACATGTCACAGCAGTTTCACACGTATTTTATTTTTTTGTATCTACCTGTTTTCACCCAGATTTTGGGAAAAAGAAAGATTAGATAATTACATTTTGCTATTACCTTGTCTGATGTAGTTCCATCTGATTACAAGCTTCATTTTGCATAAAATGCATCCAAACAATTCTAAAAGCTTTTATTCTGAAGCAATACAAAATATAGCAAGAACTCACAATCCAGAATATACAGGATTTTTATTGTCCTTACCCAGTGTAAACCTTCGGACATCCCATTTGGAAATTAGTTTGCTTTCCTGTCAATAAGCTGATTGCAATATGATTTTCAGATCTGATCTCATATCTGTTGAATAATTATGAGATCAGAAAAAAGTATTAGGTTTTTTGTACCAATTTTGTTGGGTGTTATTTCCTTGAGCTGATTATTTTATTATTAAATTATATATTTATTACATTTCCTTTCATCAAAGGTGAATTATATGAAAAAATTGTATCTGAAACAATTTCAAATCTGCTGACCATCAATGCTGAAGATGTTACAAGAGCAAATTATAAGAAATAATTACCTTAACATTCCTTTCAATTTGAAGGTTACTAAGGTAATTAAGACTTCCAAGAACTGTAACAGTCCAGAACAGACTAACCTTCATCAATGCTTATTATACTTACAACATCTACACTAATCATCTTTTGAATGCAAATTAGGAGGAATTAGGATAAAAATTTATTTTAATTTAATAAATTAATCTTTGCAGCACCACAGTTGCAAAGTTCCTTCTAACAATGGAAATCTTTGTCAAGATGCAAAGGGGAAAAACAACTAAGATTTTTCATTATAAAATAATGCTAAAAATAAGTAATTATAATTTACTAATAGATAGATATTAATAATTATCCTAATCCCATTATTTGTATATTTGGATTCCTTGATCTGTCCTCCCAATATTTATACTTCTAGGTTGCATTGTCTTTAAATATAGATTATACATTCAAAAACTTTGGCTCATTTTGTCAAAAATATTCATTCTTATCCAGGTGTTGTTCAAATTGCTTCATTTGCAGAATAGACTTTTTCTGTTATACAACTAGTCTTTTTGACCAAGAGAAAAACACAGTAAGGGTTAAATATTTTCAGAAATCATTGAACTTAGAAAGGATTTGGGTGGCACTTAGAACAGCAGCACTGTACTTTTTAAAAATGGAAAAATAATACTTGTGAAGTTCATGCTCCAAATTTAAAGATTGTTCTCAGTTCCCTTCTACAGTATTTTAAAAATCTGGCTTTAATGCCCAATATTAAAGAAAAAATACAAATTAAGCCAATTCTTTTAATGGGACAGCTCTAATACAGGTGCAGTACAGAAAATACAGAATATTTGAATAAGTAGTTGTGAGATATAAACTTGAGAAAACCCGTCTGCATCAAGATAAGAAGATTTCTATGGTCTTTTAGCATGAACAAATCCTGCTTAGCATAACTACAAAACCCTGTAAGAACACTGATTGGCAAGCTGTTAATGATGCACATTTAGAATTTTCTCCTTTCATAAAGAATGTGCTGAAATAGGAAAGCAAATTAAAAATAAGCACATGCTTATGTCCATTACTAATACGTGAACCTGCATACCTATATTTCACAATTGCCTTGTAATACATCGCAGAAAAACTAATTTTTTAAGCCACTGGAGCTGGATAATGTCTTTTCATATCTGTTTTGCCCCATTACATTTAATTTGAATAAAAAAATAAATCACAGACGTACATTAAAATTGTATCACAAATAAAACCCAGCACAATTAAATAGCCAACCTTCAGTGTACAAACCAATAGTTGGAAAGTGTAGGAAAAGCATTAGATGGGGTCTCTGGCTGTAGACAAGGGAAGGAGGTAAGAGTAGGATCACTACCTGCAACTCCAATAGTACAGTTTAATTCTGAAAGATTTTTTTGCTGAAAATACAGAAAATCTTACATTCCCCCCCGCTCTCTCCCCCCCGCCACACTTGTTTTAGATGCTTTCTATGGAACCACCTAAATAACAACAAATATTGTAATAAAGGTCTATTGGCTTTCCCACTACATAAACAACAATCAGAGCTGGTGTGTTTACTTTTCCTGCCTGGTTCTAGGCTGGGGTCAGAACACACACCTGGAGAGCCAGGCTGTGGATGCACACCATCTTCTAGACACATCTCTTCCCTCTCAGGGCAGCAGTAGGTGCCAGCAGCTCCAAGTGGGAAAACATGAATACTGTTTCCTGCAACGAAAGGATTTACATCTAAAGGTCCACTGGCATAGCCCACATTCACAACATCCCATACAAAATAAAGGTATTTTCATAAATGGATAGTAATGCCACTTCTAGAAGACTGAAAAACAGGGCTGTTACTTTAGAAATAGAGAAAGCACTCTGCAATTCAGGATACATATTAAGGAATGAGATTATTACTTTCACTAGAGCCATGAGGAGAAAGGTAATACACATGAGAAAACGGCTCAAGAATTTGAATAACACTTTTCACTTTCAATTCCTTTCCCCTTAATTTTTATATCCTTGTAACACATTTATAAAACACCAACAAGCAACAGTTGATCAACACTGGTTTTATTGTTTAGGTTTCCAGATATTGCCTTACACAGAAGTAACAATATATTGAGATGTGCATGAAAAATTTGCTAGGAAGTATTTTACATCACAGGTTCTTCAGCATTAATTTTGCTTGATTCAAATGGGACATCTATTGCAAGTTAGAATTTTTCAAACTGCAATGTGATTTAAAATTTCTTAATGCAGCCAAGGTGTCGGTAAATCTTTGAAGCTGATGGAAGACTAACCAGCCATCAAACTTAAAAAATATTACTGATATCAGAATGAACCTAAGGGACATCCTACAGAAGTAAAAATGCTTATGCTATTTAATTTATAACCACAATCACAGTGCTCCTTATTTTGCCACAACTATTATGAAAAGGGTAACACTGGCCAGAAATTTCAATATGAAGGACTTTGTGCTAACAGCCACTGCTGTTTAAATTGGGTTCTTAGCAACTGAAAACTACAAGAGGCAACTCTTGAACTGGCATCATCCCCATGCTGCCAAAAGGGAAATGAAAGTATTCTTGGAGGAAAAAAAATACTGAAAGAAAAATATCTGAGGAAAAGGGGCATAGGGGAAAACCTGAGCTGTAAAATTTAAAAGACTATTCCAAAAATAATCTCAATCCTTGAGATTCAGCAAAAAACAACAGTAGTACTATTTGGCTATTCTAGCAATTTGTGTCTAATTTGCATCATGCACATCTAATACATATTTCTGCAGTGTTGATCTGGGAATACCAAAAATATTTTAATATCTTCCTCAGATCAGGAAAAGCCAGGGAAATATGTTCCATTTTCTACCTTTTAAAAATGAAATTAAATCATTAAGTCAAATATTGATCCTTGCCATACACAAGAAACTAACACTGCTGCTGAAATCCTGCTGCTGAATATGAGTTGGGCCATAAGTACTGCAGGAACACAAATTGCAGGTAAATAACAATATTTAATGCCAGGCACAGTAACTTGGAACAATTTCCTCTTGTTAAACCCTCATTATTAATGCATTAGCAAACATTTTTATGTTCTTAAGAATGACTGCCCTATTACTTTAGGAATATTTGAGAAGGTATTAAACTTAGATTTACTGATAAGTAGTAACACTCTGAAAAAAAGGTAGTCCACATTCACACTATGCTGCTATTCCATGATTTGTCCCATTCTGATGCTGTCTCAGCATCATGTTGATGATGATCAGTATCATGATGATGTATTTTAAAGTCTCTTATGCAATTTTGAAAACCATCTCATGGTTTTCTCAATCATCTTAAGTTGATTGAGTAAAATTAGTTGAGGCCCCCAAACCTGTGCTATAATAGCTATTATTTGGCTTCAGTTCAGTGAAATGTAGGACCTTCATTTCCTTTCCTGGACTCCTTAATTATCCCCTTCTCTGCTCCTTTTAATTTAAAAAATAAATTGTTTCCACTGGCACGTTCAAAGCCTTAAGGAAAACATTTACAACTTCAGTATAGCACAAAAGCTGTTAGAGATGAAATCTAATCTTTAGGCTTTATAGGGTCTTATTAATACACTTAATGATAACAGTTATGATCATTATTATCCAACCATACAAAAAAAAAAAAAAACTAAACAGGAATACCCCCCAAGAACTGCTTCTCTTCAGTTCCTATATTACAGACAAATGTGGGGGGTTTTAATTTCCTTTCATAAAAATTATTTTTGATAAGAATTACTTTTAAAAGACATACAGAGGTATGGAAAGAGCTAAAAAACTCAATAGAAAAATGAATGTCACATCATTTTATATTATATTAACACAACTTCTTTTCCTTATTTGGGTCTTTGCTGTTGACTACATTTCAAAATTAGGTTTTCACAAGTTATTACTACCTTCATAACTGGAAAACAACTTTTATTGTCCAGATGGAATTATTTCAATATCATAGTTGTTAACTGAAATTTCTAAAGAGGGAATAATTAGCATCCCCTCATAAGTGAGACTTTCATAAGCAATGGCACAGCCTTCTTTTTTAGTGGTACTCAGAATAACTCTCACCCAGATTCTAGAATCTCCAAGTATGTCATACTCATCCCCATTATTGCATTATACACTCAAGACTTGAAATTAGCCTTTCACTTGAGCTAGACCAACATCCTTAACACCAAGAATTATATTTCACTTGGGAACATGGAGGGAATTCATTGCCAACAAGCGTGCCAAGTTATTACTAAATGTGGCAGACTGTACAGAAAAAGTTCTCAAAAGTACTTTGGCAGGGGTCACAGAAGCAGCTGTACATACCAGAAGTATCTGTCAGTTCAAAGTTTGTGATTTACTTCACTTCGTAACACCTCCCTGCAGAAAATTATCAACAAAACCCAAAAATATCTACTTAAAATTGATATGACTAGAATTAATATCTAGGTCTTTGCACAGCTGCAGATCAGTGTCAGTCTTAAAGCTGTTCAGACATACTGAGACTGTATCCTATGACATTTTGGAGCATGCCAACCTAGCAACAGCAAAAGCAACTAGAGTTTTGCTTGCTGGTGGCTGCAGTGGCAAAGACAGCAGGAGCAGCAACATCAAGAACAGCTTAAAAAAAAGCCACCCTACAAAAGAGCTGCCCTGAATTGGTGGAAAGAGCAGCTGCCTTTTGATATATTGATCTTTTCTATTTCTTTGTCTTTCAAATGTTATCAGAGTAGACATTTTCCCAAAGAACAGCAGTGGAATTTGATATATAGGGATGATAAACTCGAGACCAGCCTAAAAGAAGAACAGCAAGGCATGCTTATTCAGTATAAAATTACTGCAGAGTATGTAAAAGGAGGAGAAAAAAAAAAGAGAACCATATATAAACAAGGAAAAGGAAGACAAGGAAAGAAAGAGAAAAACATTAACAGCACATAATAGCAATAGCCATGCTGAGGAAATTGATAGTGCCTTCTGTATAAGAGGCAAAAGCAAGCAAGACCAAAATATTGTGCTGAGAGCATGTTCACTTTTTTCTGGTATAAAAAAATTGGAATTGGTATTGCTATTCTTGTTATTCCTTTTATAACAGACTTAAATAGGATTAGATCACCTTGCACCAGATGTAAAATTTAAAACTTCCAGCAGTTAAATTCAGATTTTCCATCCCTGTTATTTCTGCAGAATGCTTCAAAAGAAAAATGATGTAGAGATACACATAATGCGTGCTGAAAATCTACATGACATTACACAGCACATTCATATTTATACCTACAAAGTGAACACCTGCTGTAGCTATGTCACATCAGTGCCATGCTGATGGCTCTAAAACTATTTCATTAAGAAGCAGAAAACTGGGAAACAGTGACATGCTTAATGTAAAGTGAGTACAGAATACTTGCACAATACAACCTTCAGATAAAAGGTATCCCTGTAATATGAGACTGATTTGTTTAAAATATTTACCTGATTGTATCTAAAATGTCTCTGTAATTTGCATTTACCCTGTCATCATGTTTGATTTTATCTGTATTTTTTCCACTTACACAAATCTTGTATGTTTTAGATGATATCCTGTAGTCTAATTTTAAGGTGATACATATTTTAGTAGACACCTTAACAGCCACTGCTCTCTAAAGAACAGGATAATATGGCAAAGCTTACTAAAAAATGCATTATTTCATTGCAAAAATTATTCCTGTGATGTTATTCCACTCATTTTAACAAAACCCTCACAATTTTGGCTTTTTTTCCCCTTAGAGAATTTCCCCCAATTATACCCACAAATCCTTGTGCATTTCCTAATACCTCTCTGCCTAATTGGAGCCCTCTTTCCATTTTTATTTCCTAAACATTTCTTCATTCCTCTCCACAATGATATGTTTCTTAGATGACTCTTATAGTCGTATCTTAAAGTCATATTCACAGCATCTATGTGAATGACTAAAATCAGGGAGACTCACCCTGGCAGTGGATATGGCAAGGTGGATAGAAGATAAAGAACTTTTTATCAGAAGTATACCCTTACAGCAATGAAGGTTAACTATATATTCAGCACCAGGAAAAGGACTGTGCAACGGTGAAGGCCACTCTGCTTGGAGTCAGAGGTGGGAATAGGAGTTCCCTTCCAACTTAAATTTTTCTGTAATAATATTTGTGGAAGGCCTTTAGTCCTTCTTTGCCTTTTTCCTACATGCCTTGGAAAAACCTCAGAACAGATAGGATGCAAAAGGAAGAAGATGACAACTGAGATTTCTACAGCATTGTGGGAGAAACTCTGCTCCACTATATTTCTGACAGCACCCGTGGTCAAGAACAACCTTTTATCAACACTACTAAGTTTCACACTAAGGAGGTGGTCAGCCACATTTTTAGGTCCTACAAGCACATTCCAAGTAAAAAGAAAGTCCAAGAATCTAGCAAAAACATTTTCTAAAACTCAAGACAACAGCTTTAAGAGTCTGTTTACCATTTATGACCTGAAAATTGTGGTCATTTCCATAATCCCAGAGAGACAAAACACAATCCAGCCTAAAATGTGTTTGATGTGTGTCCTAGGTAAATAACACTGCCTTGCCACTTACATAGTATTGGAAAAGTTTAACATTTTTAAGCAGATTGTTTACATTGCAGGTATTTTAGAAGTTCTAATGCACTTTGAAGAGCTAAAGTAAGCACAACATGATCTTCATAAATATTAGACAATAGCCTACAATAATAATCCTGTCATGAAACTCCAGCTTTATTTGTCCTGTTGGAATGGTTCATTCTACAATACATTGCTGGTGCTTTGCTCTATCAGCCAGAGACTCTTAGAATTCCTGATTACATTACTACACTCAAAAGCCTCATTATTTCAAAATGTTTTATCATCAACTGATAGCTTTTACATTACTGTAGGGACAATTCCATAAACCTGTTCATACAAGATTAGCATCACACTCCTTAACTATATTTTGTTTACTAAACTCTACAGACTCCTAAAATCTAGAAATTTGAGAGAGGTAGATAAAGAAACAGGTAGATAAAGAAACAGGTAAAGTACTTCATCTGGTAAAGTATCTTTCCAAATATAAAGGTTTATTTTCCTTTTCATTCTTAATGTGCTACTTAACTTCATTTTTACATGCTTTAAACTATGTACAAACAAAGAACAGAGTACACTGCAGCCGTATCACTCCATGCTGTGTTCTAATTAGACTTTAGTAAGTAAATAGAAAAGGACTGAGTCAATATTTGAATGAAGGATTTCCAACGAACAAGAGCATCTGCAGTGACAGTTCTGTCATGTTTTACATGCAAATCTGCCTTCTGAGCCACTGTCAACAATCTGACCTACTGTTAACAGTGCAGGAATATTTCTGTACTCTTTAGTTATTGGTAATTCTATAGCCTTATCTTCTTAGTCAACAGCTGGGAGACAGAGCATTGGGCTGAATTTAAAAGCTCTTCTTCCTTCACTGCAGTTTGCTGCAGCAGCAGACTTGCATGTGTAGATCCCAATCCATTAAAATTCTGCTGGGGTGTGGGTCTCAGCAGAGAAAAGAATGTTTGTCCTCAACCCTCAGCTGGTGAGCTGAGCCTGAGAACTAGATTGTCCTTCAACTGTACTGGTAATTTCCTGTCTCCTTCTCATCCCTTCGCACAGCTTAGGAGCCCAACAACTTTAGGCAACTTCACAGTAATTCACTGCCTTTCCTAGAGTCCACATCCAGCCCTGTCCTTGACCCATTTATCCTATACCATCTGCTCCTTCAATCCAGACACTAACATTTTCTCTATGCAGCCAAGTCTCTCTGGATCAGCCTAGAACTCAAGACAGGAAGGCCATGGCTTCCTATAATATCCTCAACTCAAGGAACTTCCAAAGTCATTTTTCTGGGTTGAGTTCACATGATTTTACTGAGCAGACTCCTACAGTAATGATTAAAAAGCCGCTGTGCCTGCTAAAAGCAGCAAGACATGGAACCTGTCCACAATGAAAACCTATAACATTCTTTCAAGGTGCAATAAAAACTGTTCACTTATCTCTCTCTATTCAATCCACTGCTGGGAAAAATGTCGAAGCAACTGTTATTGAACAAATAAACAACACACCTGTTCTTACAATTTCAGGAAAAAAAAAGCTCTATAACTTTTCTTATAAGACTGCCCAAACACAGTAAAATAATAGACCAACCTTGATACTTAAGAATTCAGAAATGTTTCAGAGACAGGAAAAGAAATTGCTGAAGTGTCACAAACAAGGACCTTCATTTTAACACTTAGCACAATTATATAATTTGCTCTAAGCCAGGACTGTGAACAGATTATTCATTGTTGCCTAGAGAACACTTGCAGTTCACTGGTTCTTTCAAAAAGCATGCAAGGTATTTCAGCACTCTGATCTGTGCTCTGAACCAAAGTGAAGAAACTAGGCATGGTCAGCAGATTTGCCTCAAAACATTGTGTTTGTGAAATATTTCTAAACTGTAGTCCAACAGTAAGTGTTGAGGGCCTTCAGCAGATGCAATGCTGCTGGAAATGGGGGAAGATCATCATATAGCAAAAGGAAATTTTGTGAATACTTAAATACACCAAACTTAAAATGAAATATTTATGGACTTCATGCTTTTGGAGAACAGGCCTATAACCTAAGATTCATTTTCATTGCTGTCTATTTTTATACCAAAAGATAGAAATAACTAATAATTCAAAAACAAAACTTTTTGAAAGTAAGCATAATTCTTACATGTGTGTTCCTTTTGCATATAATTTTGACTAATTTTCTTTCTCTTCCATTTTCCCTAATTTATATTCTTCAATTTCATATTTTAATACTTCATGGGAAAATTATTTCAATATATTATAAAGACAAATTGTTCCATAAGCAACAGAACCAATGATACTCAGTTTCTTATAGCTTCATGTTTCATGGTTGACTTATTTGATGTCTATTAAGCACTCCAATGGAAGTTATTTCTGTGCCTAGGAATTCATAAAACCTCTCTGCTTTGTTGATTTTTCCTCCAGAAAGTAGTGAATTTGCACTGTATCCTGTACTTTGCCTATCTGGCTGTCAATATTCACAAGAGCAATGTATTTTGAGAGTTACACTTTTTTAAGTTGAAGAAAACATGCAAAGGAACTAGAGGGAGCACACTGACACGGAACACACAAACTAAACCAAAGCCCTTAAGCTATGCTAAAGGAAAAAATATTTTATCGGAAAGGTGTTATTACTTCTAGAAATTTTAGTACTGCATTTCAGAGTAAGTGCAAGTTACAGAGGTAAAGCTTTTCTGTTAACACCCCAAGTCTCTTTTTTTTGCAATTGATAGCGTGGATTTTTCCAGAGTTTCATTTCATGTCAAAAAAATCGCAGTCTGAATAATGAAATTATGCATTCTCTCCAGCTTCTTTTTGTATGATTTATACTCCCTTAATAAATTTTGCACTAAACCTGCTTTTTAAAGAGTAAATATTTTTTAAATATTTGAATACTGCTTAGTTTTCTCTCTCTTAGATGGATCCTACAGAAAAATCAACAGCCTTTACAAATGGGTTTGTAATGCAGGGAATATAACAGTTGCTGTACACAGATGTATCCTAAGGATATAAGGGGTATTCCATACCATAGAATGTCAAGGTCAACATATAAGAGGGAGGAAGAAGAAAGAAGGGGGCACATTCAGAGAAATAGCATTTTGTCTTCCCAAGTAACTGTCACACATGATGGAGCCCTGGTTTCCTGGGGACGGGTGAACACCTGCCTTCCCATGAAAAGTGGGGAATTAATTCCTTGCTTTGTTTGCTCGTGCATGCGGTTTTGCTTTATCTATCAAACTGCCTATATTTCAACCCATGACTTCATCCACTTTTACCTCTTCTGATTTGTTCCCCCATCCCACTGCAGGGAAGTGAGAGAGCAGCTGTATGGTACTTAATCAATGACTGGGGTTAAAACCACCCCAAGTGACTGGGTCTGGGTTTTTTTTCCTAGTACTATTAATACAGAATAGCAGAAAAAGGAAAACAACATGATTTAAAATAGGATTTTCCTTCAGTACAAAAGGAATTTTCCTGAACAAAAGGCCAGTTCTAATTAGCTCACTGAAAATCCTAGTGAAAACTTTTGGATGCACACAATGCAATACTCAAAGAACTGAACTGTTTTAAAAACTTTTCAATGTTTCTGGGTGAACACTATTACAATCCAACCAGCAACCAGAAAAAATAATTAGTTTTCACAGAATACTGACTTTTATATCAAAGTTGCTGCTTGTAGTCATTGAAAAAAAAGGTGGACAAAACTACCTTGGTGTGATATGTTCAATTAATTTCAAAGATAAATTCTGTTACCCAAAGTAATTTATTCTAAGACTGTCTCAAACATTTTGCTGAAGATTCAATTTTTTTTTTTCTCTGTAACAAAGGGAGTGTGTGGTGTGGCATAGTACTTTTTTCTGTTCCACTATCTGCCACATATTCTGTGCTGTACAAGACATGTACAGAACAAAAGATAAAATACTTCTCATCATAGATTAATAATGCAATGACTTTCAAATCATTCATGTAAAATCATTTTCAAAGCTATGATGGAAAATTCACTAGACTTACTTGATATCACTTTCCATTATGAAATCTGCTAAGCACACACTCCCATTTTTCTAAACAATTACTGTAATAAGCATAAAAAGTAGGATCTTCCCAGAGAAGCAGACAAATATAAAATGCTCATTATCCTGGAATAAACTAAACTTGGCCTAACTAGCATCAATAAACTGTCAGAAGAGGACCTGTCATTAAAGTATAAGAGCAGTTTCAAGTTCCTCTTTTGTGATACCAGGAAAGGTGTGATCAAAAATAACACTCTGGACCAGTATTTGGTTCTTACTATATATTTCCAGGCTCTGAGTCTTATAAACCAAATCCACATTGAAGCTTGTCAAAACAGTTTCCAAATATTAACTGGCAAGATGGTAGGAAAAACATGGAGAATCACTTTCAAGGATGGCTCTAGAGAGCCACTGACTTCCACTTAAGGGAAGGTCTCAGGCAAGTGATATGACTAAATAATGGAGAAAAGCCAGAGGCTTTTTATAGGCAGCTCTCTGGTCTCATTTTATTCTAGGAGTGTGGTGAAGCAGACTCCAAACACTAGGAGATGAGGCAACTTAGTAAATTTCTCCCTTGAGGTACAGTTCAAAGTAGTTAATTACAGGCAAAAGGAAATTCCTAATTGAATTGTGCATCTTGAACCATGGTGAAGGACAAGCCCATGACAGGAAATACATTTTGCCGTGACCTCGAAGACAATAAGGTTTGATAGATGAGAAAAAGAGCCCTAGAACTGATGAGCAAGTGTGTGTCTTTTCCTCTTATGTCTAATAAAGCAGCTAACCTGGGCCCCAGAATGAGTTAGCATAGTGACATCTGCACATATACACTCACAACAGACAGAGTTTATGCCTTGATGTACACTACTGAAATAAAGCAAGCAGGAAAACAAGCTTCATCATTCTGGCAAGCTTCTACCTGATGTCAGAATAACCTTGTAACACTGGCAGGCAGCAACACCTTCCTACTCTACATGCAGCATCTATTAAAAAGATACCAGATTTAAGTGCTGTTGCAGGCAAGATTTTAAGGGGTGACATGTTCATTCTTCAGACTAATCACCCAACACGAAGCAGCAATTCACATGCTTCCTGAAACACACTTGTGTACAGGGACAGAAACGTACACACACACACACCCCTCCATTTGTAAAGAGGAATCTTCAAAGAGTGTCTGAACAAGTCACAGTGGCCCAATGCTTTCTCCTGGCACAGCCAGCACAGGAACATTGTGAAAAACTGGCATTAGGATCATCCCTACTTTTCTAAGTCTGCCTTTTTAAAAGCTGTAAAACTTACATACAATCCAGAAGTAAATATACTTTCTCTACTAATTTCATAGCATTTAGCTAAACAGGTAATTCCATTCTTCTGTGGGAGTTGTATTTATTTCACAAGATGAACCAGCCCCCCTTTAAGTTTGTATTGACCCTTACTCTACACAAAGACATAATCCATGTTTCTGACATTTCAGCTTCCACAGCAACCGCTGCAATGCTCTTGAAAATAACAATTTTAAGCAACAAAAAAAGGAAAGAAACAAACACATTAAACAAGTTTAATCTGGACTCTTCAGTTGCAGAACCTCTTTACAGCTTCAAGGAGGAAAAGCTTTCCATCCTTCTTCGCCCTGCATGTCACAGAAGCTATAACAGTTATCAGCCTAATGTACTCTCACAAAGGAAACTATGTATTTTTACTAAATCTAAAGGAACAAGCTAGAAATTTACTCTGTGTGTACAAAAATTCTCAGTCTACATATCTCCTTTCTGAGAGCAGATGTTCTCTGAAATGACATAATCCTTCTCTGACTAGATGACAGTTGTCTCACAGTTCAGACATTTCGGCATCTGAGCACTTAATGACAGAGATCAATCAGAGAAATAATAAAAGGCTGCAAAGACTAAAGGGCGCACCAATAGCACTACTACTCAAAAAACCTGCAAGGCAAAGGAAATTCCCATCAATATTTTCACATGAAAGTGCAATGTTCATATCAGTAAATGGATCCCAGTGAGGCACTTGCCAAATGATCTTTGCACACCTGTGCACTGCCAGCCTCCCTTTTTCACAGTCAGACAGGACGTAGTGCTTTCACATTTATGAATATATTGATCACCAAAGACTGAAAGCTGGCTGAACTGCCAGGCTCAAAGGGTTGAGATCAGCAGCCAAAAACTGACTGGTGGACAGCCACCAGGGGGTTCCTCAGGATAAATAGAGGGCCAGCAGCGTTTAACATCTGTCATTAACAACACAGAGGACGGGACAGAGTGCACCTCCAGCAAGCCTGCAGATAACACAATCAGGGGAGCAGTTGATGTATCTGGCTGCGATGCTGCCTCTCAGACCTGCCTGGACTGGGTGGGGAAAAGATCTGACAGGAACCAATTGAAGATCAACAACAGGAAATGCAAAGTCCTGCACATGGGACCGTGCAAAGTGGAGGCTGACTGGCACCTGTCATCCAAGGAGAGGTTGACAGCTGGGGTTGTTCAGCCTAAGGAATAAAAGGAGGCAATAGATCCATGTTAAAATACAGGAAATTCCATTTAAATAGAAGAAACTGTGGAGAAGGGGAGAAAAGAGGTGCTTGCTTTTTCAGGGGTGTTTTTGCTTGGTTGTTTTGCTTTCCACTTTGTTTCCTCAGTGTGAGGGTGGTCAAACACAGGCTGCTTAAAGTAGCTGAGAAGTCTCTGTCCTTGGACATATTGGACACACAACTGCAGATGGCTCTACACAAACTGATGCAGTTGACCCAAATTTAAAGAGAGGAGGGTTGCACTAGATGATCTCCAGAAGTGCCTGCCTTCCTCAGCACTTTTGCAAAAGAGCAGCTACATAAGGCATCCTTCCATGAGAACAGCAGCACTGATCACATTTCACATTGAACAATTCCTTGAACATTATCCGTGGTGGAGACTGCCTACATCATTGGTATAAAGAAAGCTGTTTTTTTCTCCACATTGCTCCCTGATCGTACTTGTTTCTAGCTTTTCAGTAGTGCTACCAATCATGAGGCCACAGAGAGTCTAATAAATGAGAAATTAAACAGACAGAAACAAAACCATGAAACCAACTGAATTTTCAGTTGATGCAGCCAACAACATAATACACAATCTCTAGTAAAAAGTAACAGATCATTATCAGCTGAAACCTTCTCAGTATCACTCTAGACAAATTCACAAATTACACTCTGAAAAGCAGGAGAGTGCCATAACCAATTGAAAAAGGCTACTAAAGAAAAATCAAGAGTTGATAGAACAGAAGACCTAAGTAGAAATTTCAGCTAAAAATAAGACTGCAGCAAAAATAAATATTCCCCATTTCTGATTTAAAAAATATATGGGAAAGAAAGTCTCTAGAGAAACAAAAGAATACTCAGAAGTAAAATATATAATAAAATATATGCTAAAAATATCCATGTTTTCAACACTCAGATTTATATTGCTTGTCCTGCTCAAAACAAAACATAATGGGCTTGCCAGATTTCACAAAATCTATATATCCATGTGTGTTTTAAGCTGTTTTATGACTTGTTTCTAGAGGTGTAAGTGGCCATTTCCTAGATCAGTTCCAAGATTGGAATTCTAGAGAAAAGGCAATTTACTGCCTGGTCTAACACACTTTTACCTGGACTCTTAGCAGCACTCATTGAGAGTGCCTGTCAACAGCACTCCTGATGCCCATGTGCCGACTGCTCCACATAATTTCCCTCTCCACAAAGTATGGCCTCTTTTCCTGCCAAGAAGTGCAATATGCACCAAGCAGTGGAGGATAGTGAACAGATTCCCAGTTGGATGCTGTATAATATAACCAAGGCCTTCTTCCCAGAGCACAGATGCTTAAGCAAAGCAACAGGCATAGAAACCCTGGTTTGGGAAATACTGTATTTCCCTGCAAACAAACATACGCTGCAGCACGCTGGCAAAAATATACTAAATATACTAAATATTCTGTAAATAGATAAGTGAAATATTTTCACTATCTCCTCTAAAATTCCATGTTAACCTCTGTGTATGAAAATTTAATTTTTTTTAATTCAGAATACACCAGTCAACAACATAATTCAAAAAAAAAGCCCATTAATTGCTGTGCTCCACCATTATTACCTTAGACAAAATTGTGTGAGGGTTTCTAATTTGGCAGTTTTTTGCTACCATTCACATTTATAAGTTCAACAGAGAAGTTTAAAAAAATATTAATCAATACTACATTTTAAAAATGTGTTAGAGGAAAATTATATACATTCCATGTATTGCAAAACCAAGTTCACTTTTCATGGAGTGTAATTTTTATGTCTTGCATTTTGGACAGCAACTGACAGAGCATATTAAATCTGGAAGTTATACAGACAGTGTGCATTTTTAAGAATATAATCAGTTTTGCTTCTGGAAATATCTGTGCTTTCAGTTTAGAACAGATCTAATCAAACCTTCTCTGAGTTTTTCCTTAAATATTGCCATCACACTGAAATAGGATATGGAAGAGAATGAAGCACAGCTTTGGGCATTCCAAAAAATAATTTTTTCTGTGGTTTTTATTTCCCAGGAGGTTTGTTTGTTTGTTAGAGGGGGTTTTGAATTGGTTTGCTCATTCTCAGAGACACTTTTTTCAGAAGCCTCATGCCCAAATTTCAAAAAGTTGTACATAAGATGAAATACAGAGAAAAGAGTAGACTACACCATCTTTCATCCCTTTCAACCTTCACAACTGCTTCCCTCATTTGCTACATAAATAATTCCTTATATATCCAACTCATTTCCAAGCAGATGAGATTTTTAAGTCACAATCTCATCTGTGTTAAATGAAAATGCCTGTTACACAAATAAAGCAAAGAAACTGCCATTGCATTACTGGCATATTGGAAAGTCAATGACTTTAAATCCTCTGTCATTTGCATCATTCATGTTTCACTAAGTGAAACATCACAGATATGGGAGGAAATCATCTTAAAAGCTGAAACCACGTGTCCATCAGGATGATGTCATACTGGGTGTACAACAGCCTGATCATAAAGGCTGCTAGTCTTGGGGTCAGTGTTTCACAAGAAGTGAAAAAGAACAGGGAACAAGAAACTGAAAAACATAAATATTGCGTTGCATAGCAGTCACTCAAACTATATTCTAAGGTTCCTTTTCTTAATCTGTCTCTTGAAACTTGTCTTTAAACCAATTAGAAATATTGTGCTGGGCCAGACTAGATGAAAGAATTAATAAAATACAGCTAGTCATGGAGTCAATGCTTTATTAACTATCTTATTTGCAAAGTCATAAGTATCTAAAAATCTTCACTTTTCTGACTTCCATTCAGAGTTAGAAGTTCTATCACACATGTAGTATTTCATTTACTTTAAAGGAAAAAAAGGAAAACAAAAATGTACATAGCTTATAGCCTGCAGTTTTGGATAAACATGATGTGTTTTTCCACTACTAAGCAAGAATTTTAATATTTGAACAAATCTGGTTTGCATCTGTGATTTTTTTTTTTTTTCCTGGTTAGGGATTTCTCATAGGAGGCTTTAGATTTTTCAAGGCTAAAACAAAACAAAACAAAATAAAAAAAAAAAAAAAAAAAAAAAAAAAAAAAAAAAAAAAAAAAAACCAAAACAAACAAAAAACAAACCAAACAGATAAACACCAAAAAACAGAAATACCAAAAGGAAAGCTTGGAAACTCTCATATCTTGAAGTTGGGGTTTTTTTCCCCATGGTTTTTCAAAGTCGTATATTGTTTGGGGGAAATAAAGTGAGGGAGAACACAAGAGCAGAAATTGTCTGAACAATGCTTCTTTCTTAACTTAGCTAACAATGAGACGAAAACAATCACTTGATTGAAAGACATTAACAATCTCAACTGCAACTGAATTACCATAATTTTTTTCTTCACCAACTCTACCCAGCTTACAAGAGATAGCTGAAAATTCCTTCTCTGATGAGAACTGTAACAAAAGGACTTTGTTAAACTGGGTATTCCACCTAACCATCCAAAAATCTTATCTCACAGAGACATTCAAACACATCTACAAAGCATAAGATAGAATTATCTGCTATATGTATCACTGTAACAGCTTGTTAATTTTTTAATTCTCTGAAATTCTATTTATGTGCTAATTATAGAGGTACAACAAAAGGTGCACAACAGAAACAGTAAACAGGCTACTCTCCTTCCCCTCAAGTAAAAGTGCTTCTGCCCACTCAAACTAATGGCATGTAATGCTTTGTATAAAAAGATGTACTGGGCTTCAGCAGAACTGATTTTTTTTATCTCTTCAAGCAAGAATAAATGCTTTTGTCCCATAAAATCCTCTAATGTCAAAGGTATTCTTTTATCTGTCAATGTGCCATCTGGATGTTCTGCCAGTATAAAAGCTCCCCACTTTGAATGAACAGAGCTAGAAGCACTTAGATCTTTTCTCTTCATGTGTGATGCTGCCAAAGTAATTGTAGTTACTTTGAATTTATACTACCTATGCTCTTTCTCCACAGGCTGTGGAGGAAAAACGATGGCCTGAAAAATCCTGAGGAGCAAAAGAAAGACACAAACTGGGGATCTATTCTTTAGTAGATTTTCAGACATTCTTTCAGACTTCATTCCAGATGGAAAAAAAAAATAATTCAAAAATTTTTGAAAAGCATTTCTCAGTCGTGACAAGTATGTAATAATCCACAGAGAACATTTAGAAACCATTTTCAACTAATGTTACCTATTTCTGAATTGTGGTTTGGGTTTTCCCATCAGTGCAAATCACGCTCAGATCCAAAGTTACGATTCAGGCAGGTATTCCTGTGTTCTAGAAGAAGCAACCAAGCAATTTCTTCTCTCTTGAGTTAATATACAGCAAGTTTGGAAGACTCAGTACCAGAGCACTGTTTCTAGGAAGCTGGAACATATCCTACTTGATGTGCTCTGGTTTGTGCTTTAAAAGGTAGCAAAATACAAACAAATTAAGAGAGAAACTGATAAACTCATACAACACTCACTGTCCACCTCCTTTTCTTTTTACTCAATGTTTTGTGCTTAGGACATTACTGATTTCCAGAGAAGACTCTGATGTTGCATTGTGCTGCAAGTCATAAGCTACCAATTGGAGGAGCTATTAATTGGTGAGTAGCTGATCTCACGTTGCCTCTCTTAACACTGTTCTACAGTGTCCAAAATACAATTTTTAGTGACCATTCAGGTACAAGAAGGCACAGTTGATTTCATTTTTATGCAAAGTATCTTCTCCCTACCTATACAAGTCCCAGGTGATCTGCTGGATGAGTGGTCCTTTGAGATTAGAGACTTTTTAAGGCAAGGTCTGTAAGCTACAGCTCAAACAAATTCCAGTATTGTGGCGATTGCTGTCCTTATTGCTCTGGGGAGGCAATGCTAAGCTTCTGTTGGGCCTTTCTGGGTCACAGATTTCTGCTTTTCATCGCTACACAGCCAGCTGTGGGTGTGTCACACTCATCCCTCCTGACCCGTGCAGAGGAGCTGCAGAGTTTACCTCTGTTCAATTAATGGATACATATTAAGCCTGGAAATTACAGGACCAGCTTTGGGACACACAGGTTCCAATCCCCACTCCAAATGAATACACTTGTTTGCTTTCCATAAAAAGTAAGCAAAAAAGTGTCTTGGGAAAAAAGCTAACAGTGTAAGTTTTTGAAATGGCAGAGTGAATGTGATGTCAAAACCAGTATGAAGTAGTAATACTGACACTATAAATAAGTAAATGGGGCATAAATAAGGAAAAATGAGACTTCAATGAGCAAAGCCCAACAAACACTCAGGAAAGGAGATATGATGGAAAACAGTGCCAGTGAAAAAACAAGAAAATTTGGAAATGGCCTGATCTCATATAAAGCAGTTAATTTGCTTCTGTAGTGGAACTGGGACTCAGATTACACAAACTAAGGTAACTTTATTGCTTTTAAATAGGAAGGCTTCAGAGGTGCACATTTACAGTTACTCCATATGGCCAAATGTGCTTTGTGAAATGTGGTTAAAGTTGCTGTCTGTATTTCACATCCTACAACTTCAACTCAGAAACACACTGTCCTCAGAGTCTGCCATTTTTGCAGCCTTCAAAGCCCTTAAATAAAGGTTGTATGCTAACACAACACTTCCCCTTTCCCTAGAGCTTGAAAAGCAAGATGGCTAACTGCTTTTGACAATGGAAATGGAATGCTCCCACTGAGGACTTTGAGCAGAGACCATACAGGTGATGTGATGAGCTCCTAAGTGACTTCATTAAAATGAAAAATGAAGCATCCTTAGTCCCTATGCCCTGCCTTTTGGTGCACTGGCTTTGAAACATCTGTAAACACACCACATGCCAGGAGGACCAAGTCAAGAAAGCATCAAAGCACATAAGTTAAATGGCTCTTTTATCTCAGTCCCATATGTTTCTACATTTTATTCTAATTTTTTGCTTCATACACAGCAGAGCTGAAAGTTGACAAATCCAATAAATGCTATAATCTTTATTCATCTCAACACCAAGGATCTCATATTTCACTATTTGTATAATAAAAAAAAATAATTCTGTTCATGCCATAAGTGGCATGATAATTCCTAGTTACCTTCCATATTTTGATTTTGCTGTCCATTTCCACTGGGCAATAATCACAATAGGTTGATTGGAATATTCATGATGTGCAATAATTATTAAGGAACAAATTCTTCAGTGAAAGATCCTTTAGAAATATAATTATATTCCCATGAAGTTTTCAAATCAATTCCAAATATCTAAATGCATAAGGACTGTCATGTAATTGTAACTCAATTTGATTCAGAATATAATGCAATTTTACTAATGTCTATATAAGACATAAAAAGATGAGATACCTTATACAGGAGTACATCATTCATTAATATTATTGAGGAACTGTCTTACTAAAAAGTTACTTCTGAATTTTACCATGTCTTTTGAGGAATGAAACTAAATTGTCTTTTGCATTATTTATTGCATAATTTTTGAACATCTCCATCACACTCATTGTGAATCTACAGCTTCATACATCAAAAAAGAAATGGAGAAAAAAACTGGGTATAATATTTAGGACATTAAAATAAAAACTACAAATATTGTCAATTCTATCAACCATTCAGAGTCCATCAAAAATGGCTACTTAATTTCAAAATCTATAAAAGTAATATTTTAATGGTGCAAGAAAATGTTATATCTCAGTGGCTCAATTCCTATGTAAGTTATAGAACCATAACAATTTAATAGAACTCTGAATGTCATTACAGAGATTAAAGTACTGGTACACATGGGTAGGCAGATGATATATGCACTTTTTTAAAATGTGGAAGTTTTCAGTACAGTTTGAGTTCTTTAATTTAGTAAATAGCATATGCTAGTCTTTGAAAACTCTTCACCTAAGTCATATATCATCAAAATACACATTCACCCTTATTCTTCTTAATGGTATTCTGCTAAAAATCCTCAAATATCATATCACATTGCAGAGATGCATTCAGATTTTTTCATTAATGTACTGTACTGCTTCATAAGATTTTCTTGAGTTTGACAAAATGTTATTTGCTGTTATTTATTTTTTCTAAGCTATTAGATATTGGGCATCTCTATTTTTGGAAGGAATCAGCACCAATATCTGGGCATGGGGCTGTGAACAGGGAGAAGTGCTGCAATTATCACAGAGTCTTGGTACTTTGAACTTTATTGTTCAAAATGCATTTAATTGAAACAAAGAAAAAAATTAATTAATTTTAAAAGCTAACTATGAAAAGTAGTTGTGGAAAATGTACTCAAAAAGAAGCTACCTTAGAGCATTTTGAGTTATACCATACACAGTGAAAATGCAAAGGCCAAAAGTAAACTTACTAGAAGAAATCAATCTTTTTCATGCAAGAAAATAAAAATTATTATTCGCCTTTGCATAGTCCTATAAAATCAATTCTGTGGTGTTTTTGCAGCTCAGTATGTACTTTTATTCAAATCTTATGACTTCATTGAAAAACTGGCATTTCTGATTCAAATGTATAACCTTACTTTTAAGATAACTATCTCAAAAAAAAGGTTTTTTATGCCACCTTTATCTTCTTTTTTTAGTTACCTAAGTGCAAAGATTTTCTTTTTATTTTTCTTGTATTGATAGTACATTGTGTTAACACTTAAGTTATTCCTTTCTTTTGCAGCAAATCAAACTATAAAACTAAAACAATTACTCATTTGCATTATGAGCTTTTAAAATGAAGAGTATATCATAATATTCTATCCTTTTCCTCCTGTTTCTTACACAAGACATATTTTAAAAGTGATTTAGTAATCAATCAAAAATCACGATGTAGATGCAAGTTCAGGTAAAAGCAAATCTAACTGGTTTATAGGTGTATAACAAAATATAAATGTACTAATATCAGCAGGTTTGAGATACTGAAAAACCTTGGCTGCTAATTTCAGTTTCCAAGAAAAAAACACTAATTGCTCTAAAAATTTAAAAGGCTATAATGAAATTACTTTGGACTAAGGAATTATTACAACTAATAATTTTATTCATTATTTATCAATAATGAATAATTACTGAGAATTAATAATTACTAATAAAATAACTTTACCATTATATTGATCTAAAAGCCTCTTATAAATATTAAGTAATTTTTCAAGCAATCGTAGCAAATAATGTGTTTTAAAAAGTACTTGTGAAATTTTCTTATGCAACACCAAGTAAATATCTCAGACACTGACATAACTATGATTCAAATCAATGCAATGACTTCCATAGATTTCAGCAAGTTTTAAATTGCAATTTCAAGCCATACAGGACCAGAACTAGGCAAAATTCATAATTCTGAAATTCAAAAAGGTTAAACTACACAGGTACCAGCAACTAGTTAATAGGTTTCTCAGATACTACAAAAATATTCTAGAAGAAGTGATAAAACAATATTTTAATATCTCATTATTTGATAAATTTTACTCTCGATCTTAAGTTTAGAGATGATGGAATGAAGCTCTCTGCAGGTAAAAATGATCTTCAGTGATAACTTCCTGTGGAGGGCTGATGTTGCCCAGCTGTTAGACACCCAGCCAGGTGCTCTCACATTCCCCCTTCCTCAAAGGGACAGAGGGAGAAAATAAGATGGAAAAAAAACCCCAAAAAACATGAAAACAACTCATGGGTTGAGATAAAGTCAGGGAGAGATCATTTGCCAATTACTGTCACAAGCAAAATAGACCTGATATGTAGAAAATTAATTTATTCTATTGCCAATTAAAATAGACCTTGGTAGTGAGCAAAAAATGACCAAATTACTTCCCTCGACTCCCTTTTTTCCCCAGTTTCAACTTCAGTCCTTTTCTCCCATGTCCTCCAAAGTCTGTCCATCCCCATCCCAAGCAGTGAATGGTGATGGGGACTGAGGGGCTGCAGTGAGTCCTTGGCAGCTTTCCTCTGAAATTGTTATATAAACACCTACTTGAGAGCAAACCTGCATCTGCAGGTTTCATAGCTGTTTATATGATGAAAAAAAATGTACTTTTACTTTGATTAGAAAGAAATGTAAAACCCTCAGAAAGGCTGATGGTTTTGTTAAAAAAGAAATAAAATCCCTATTACCTCCTGAAGTCAACAGAAGTTTCCCCATTACTCTAATACAAAAGACAGTCAATAATTACAACAGCCAATAAAATTTGTTGTCAGCATCACTATCTCTGCCTTTTGGTTTTGTTCAGCTCACACTTGGCAACCACTGAATGTCATCAGTTGTCCAGCACATGGTCACTGTTCACTGAAAACACAGCCATTCCACACTAGTGCTAGCAAACTCCTCCTTACTTGAACTAAAAAATACATCTGATTTCAACAATGGACATGTAAACTCCTATTAAGCAAAAAACAAAAGTCACTCATCAAGCAAAGGAAAAAAAAAACCAGCAAGACTACAATTGAAATAAAACCATCTGCATATCCTAAAAAAAAGCAAAGACACCTACGGTATGCTGCATTTGGCTTTTTAAAAATCTTTGCTATCCCCCAATCCTCTTTTTTTTCCTCTACAATTCTTGAGGAGGGGGGAAAGGCTGGTTTACGTTGTTTGCAAGTTCAAATAATTTTTTACCATAAAAACATGATTCAGCTTCATAAAATATTTTACAGTTTATAGGGTTTTTGCCTAGTTCAATGTATTTTCACATTAGTTTTAATAGAATTAATCAAGACTTTTTCAAATATGCAACAACTGGCATATATGAACAGGAAATTTCATATGGAACTATGAATCATTTCCTCTAGTGTCTAAGGGGAAAAGAAATTAAAGGCAATTTTTTCCACAAAGAGAGATTCTATTTTAATTGGATATTAGAGGAAAATTATATAGAAGCAGTGGCCATTCATGGATCTACTGTAGTAGATACATTTGCAAATCCTTCACTGTAGCACCAACAGGAATTTCACTGAATTTGCAGACTCAAAAAAATTATGTGTATTTTACAAAGCAGCATCAGCCTCAAAAAAATCCATGTTTTATTAAAGTAATCTGGAATTAATGAGCATATTAAAAAACTTGAAAATGTCCAGTCTTTCCCACAGCCCTTCCTGCTTGCAAAAAAATGATAACTACACCACAGATGAGAAAGTCAGAGGGCTATGTTGGGACAGAGGAGAAGAGAAAGAATCTGGAGACTGATACAATGTAGAAAAGTAAGGGAAATATTGTTAATTAATGTTATTTTATGTAAATATTGTGGTAAGGGAAAATGGAAAACTCTAGCTGGATTAATTTTACAGCTGAAGATTTTGTAAAGACCCACTGGTTGGAAGAGACTGCCAACTGTCCCGGTTCAGTCCCAAACTCAGCAAAACTAACAGAGCAGTTAATGCAGAGGCCTGCAGGACTTGAAATTATTTTGGAGATCTGGTTAAAAGTGCAGGACATGATTTCTGAGAAATTGTAGTCTCAGTGTAAAGACCAAGAAAGCTTTGAGACCTGCTGGGAAATATGATCAAACTATTGGTGAACACAAATGTAAAATACATAAATCAAGAAACTGGATTTCCTCTACTTAAGAAGTAAACAGTACTGAATTATTTTTTAATTGTCTATACTGCTGTTGAAAAGCAACAAGTCTATGTTCCTTCCAAACATCTCTTCTGGTCAAGGTTAGTTTAAAACTCCCATATTAGAAGAGACATCTAATTTAAAAATATATTGTCTATGCACTTCATACACAGATAGTTTAAATATTCAACTCAATCACCTTGCTCTACAGCCAATATCTTTATTTTTTTTTACCAGCTACAGGAGTTTCCAAACTTAAAAGGACTGAGAACATGAGAGCACTGTACAGACACAGTGCCTTGAGTCCAAAATAAAATGAAGTCTCCCCCAGTGGCCTAACAGCATACTGAAACTTCAAAAGAAACCATGGACACTACCTTTAAAATAATTTCAAAAAATGCAGTCACCATTCTTTGTGCTTTTTTTTCTATTTTACTCTGCAAGCTTACTGGAAACCACAAAGTGTAAAAATAATTAAGTTTTAAAAAGTCCCCAGCAGCTGAACCTACATTGAACTCCCTCAAAACTTGCATAGTTCCTCAAGCACTGTAATAAACATTTTTTAGGATTCTTGATCCTAAATGCAAAGAAAAAAAAAATCCAAGCAGAAAAATACTTCTAAGTGATTCATATTTGATTAAGAAGGTTTTCTAATTCTAGAATATTGCTTTGCCTTGTATCTGTGGAAACCAATAAACAACATTGATAAAGGCATCTAGTTTTATCCTGCTCATTGAGTAGAATTTCAGAAAGGTCCATTCAAATCAATAAATTTTCACAGTAGGCTGCAAATCAAATCATTACTTCCTGCTCAGAATGCCTCAGAGTAGCTCCACACTGACAATCATAATGAATAGGGAATAAAGCCACAAAATTGCTATTTAGCAATTTTCGTTCCTAAGCATAGTGACAATGAACAGAAACACAGGGGCACCCTCCAGAGGAGGAGGAATTGTATGCAATTGTGCCTCAGATGAGGAATGTAGAGCTGCTAATGTAGTTTATTAGATGCTATTTAAATCCCTCACACCATGAAACACAAGAAGATGGTAAAAGAATCCAATAGGAACTGCCACAACATCATGCTGATTTTCATTAAATTTGTTGAAAGGGGACTCAGCATGGAATTATTAAACTGCTTTCAAAGGCAAATGACTAAAATGCCTCATCTATTTATAGCCATTCTTCTCAATCACTATATTTTTATGGTGACACCTGCTAGCACCTGCTATATTTAAGGTTCTGTCAGGCTTTCCTCAAAACCATCATTTTTTGATTCTTCTATATTGGTAACAAAATTAATTATCTTCCTTTAAAATTAGCAGTAAAGCTGCTTAGGAATGGCTTTTAAAACAAAATATAAAGACACCCAGTAAGAATTGTCTTCTATTTAAAGATGTAAAATTATCATGAACTTAATTCAAAATTATTTTTGCCTTTTAATGACTTAGAAACAAAATTGGTTTTTTTAATAGCAAATTTATAGAACAGTAGTTCTAATGTACACATACACACATGTATATAAGAAAGTATTTATACATATAAATTTTAAAATTATGTGCTTCTTGAAAATATTTATTAAAAAAAATGTTTCCTTATCAGTGAACTTAATGACATCATGGATTTTATTACAAAAATCTCTGCATGCATGTATTTAAGTGATAGGGAAGGTGCCTGTGATTTGGTCTCTAATTGGAAAAGGAAATGCTGCTGTAGCAACTTAATATATGCAAAAAAGTCTGACAAGGTAAAGCATCACAACACCAAATACACTCTTATTGCTCTACTGTCAGAGCATCTGCAGTGTGAAAATAGTTTTGAAAATACCCAGGGTTTTAGAATCACCCAGAGTTTAGATCCACATAGCAAATTTTATCCTCGTATGAGGACTTACAGTTGTCGTTTACTTCATTTAAGGCATTGACATAATTTAGAAAAACAATAGTTACTTTTATATAGCTTTTAGTCTTCAAAGTCAGATAAATCATCAGCATTTTAGTCCCTTTTCTTTGATCACCCACACATTCAAATTATGGCTTTGCCTCATTAAAAAATTCCTACTTGAGATGCTAAAATTTGGTCTGTGCCTATAAGGAAAAATTGACTTATCAGCTGGCCCCTCAGATCCATCTGAGATACTTTAGATCTTGAGATACATCATATTAAGAAAAACGGCCCTTGCAAAGGGGAAAAAAAAAGATACAGGGGAAACCCCTGTTTTTATGAGAAGGGTGTTGAAGGTCCAAGATCATTAAAAAACTGCCAGGGGTTGGATATGTCTAAAAAACAGACAACCACAAATAATATTCAGAGCATGCAAGCATCCAAAGAATGACTAGAACAAACCACTTCTTTCTTAATTTCATACTAGAAACATTCCTGAACGCCCAGAATTGTTCATCTAATCTGCTGAAATGCATTTTAGTGATTAAAGAAACCACTAAAATGTTGCGTGACAAATCTTTCATGAGATTTTAATTGTGACTAGGCAGGAGCAGCCACTGAGACATTTTCTTCCTAACAGTACTCAGGGAACTGAAGGTGAAGGCAGCCTAAGTAAAGCTGTATAATTTCATTAGTACACACATTATCCAAACAACACTTCTGGTGTTGATAATCATCCCACCCTTCTGCTTAATTCGATTTCTTAAAGCCATTTGAGCATGAATGTAACTTTATTCATTTGAGAAACTGTTGTATTTTGATATATGGATATCAAAATTGGATGGGATTTCTGAGGCTTCAAGTCAAAAATTACCAAAATTAATTGCATCTGCTAAAGTAACAGCAGATACAAAACCATTGAATCCTTTTCAAGCCCTTGTTGCAAAGCAGCTGATAAGACAAACTCTCCAAATTCAAATGATAAAAATACATTTTACACTAAGTTTTAGGCAACCCATTGTTTAGAAGCTTTTTGAAAATAATTCAAGATTAGGCCTACTTGTTTAATTCATTGCAGTATGTAGTAACAAGGGAGGATTAATAAGTAAACAGATTTCCCTCAAGATGCAACTTGCAAACAACAAAAAAATTAACAGGAGGCTTGCGAAGATACTAATTAGACTTGCATCTACAGAAGATAGTAGAAATACATCAATTTACCCTCACTATAGAGCTTGTTCATCTAAAAATAAATAAATAAAGAAGAATAAATTGATTAAATTCAGAAGCTGTATGCAACCACCTGGAACATATATTGTACCTGAGTTTTTGGATATATTCTTTTGACTTAACAGGATTACCCCCACCCAGGGGCAGCACCTTGCACTTGGCTTTGTGGAACCTCAAGAGACTGGCACAGACTCATTCCTTGAGCTTCAGCCCAGCACTGAAGTGAACACTCACCCAGGTGTTCACAGGTTCACACATAGGCTGGGGAGGAATGCAGCAGGCTTTGAAGTGATACGAGCAAGAGGCAGAAAGCATTCCACATGGACTTAGAACGTACATATTAATGAATATTTCGCCAAGGATTTGCTTTTGAAGATTTTCCCCTGATTTTTCCTTCAAACCTATTCAAACACTAAAAACAAAGCCATAGAAGTTATGCTCTTGTGGTTGAAGGAGATGAAAGATTTTTAGAAATACATAACATCTCATCTCTTCCTAGAGCACCTACTACAATCAAGAGAAAAGACAGTCAAGAGACAAAAGTGGGAAAAAAAAGAAGGAAAAGTTTTGTTAGGTCGAAAACAAACTGAAAAATTCCACTTATTCCAAGTGAGGTAACTAAAGTAAATACTAGTTGATACCATGAATTTGTCCTGCATCCTAGCTCTATACTGATCTGCTGTTGAGTGGCAATAAATGTCAATAAATAAATGCCAGCAAGATTATGGGGTCCAAGTGCTAGAATTTTGCTTCTTTGATCAAAATAATTTTCCTGATTTCACCTACAACTGCACATATCCTTGGACCAATTATAATCAAGAGGTAACATCTTCTCCCAGGCAGTCTTGTCTGCAAAGGCCTTAGCCTAAAGCCATGATTTTACCTCGGCAACATTATTATTGTTAATTTATCTGTATGGGATCATACATATATATTCATATAGATAATGTCTTACCTTGATAACAAGCAATTAAACAGTTGGGACTTTCCATTTATCACGTTTTCTGAAATTCATTCTTTATGCTAACAAAATGCACAAGTATTCCATACCCTAATTCCAGAATAGTTGTTAATTGCAGAAATTTGTGTATGTTTCAGTGACATCTCCAAATATGAGATTATGCAGGTAAGAACTGGATGTGGAGGATGGTAGCACAAACCAAGAACTCAAAAAATCCACAAAAGCCATCATTGTTATTATTACCAGCTAATGTTTTCAAAGGACGAACATAAGTAAAAACACAAAGATCCTGTCTTGGTCAAATTACCTTATTTTAGTACAACTTATTGCTCTATATTTTGTATTAAATATGCACACTATCTACAAATCCAGAAATATCTTCTCAGTTCAATTTCAAAAACACAATAATGAGCCTGCATTGAGAGGAAATCTTTTAAAGACTGTAAGATGCCTACCTGAGCAGGAATGCAAATTCTTGTTGCCACATACAGAGTGCAAAACTTTTCTCCATATTAAAAATATCTTTAACATTTTATGAATTGGTGCTATCATGAGCTTTGCATTTAAATGTGTGTAAATGGCAATTAATAGCAGGCAACTGCTGAGTTGAAATTGATTACTATGTCTTATTTCATGATAGCCTCAAATTTATCTGGGTAACATAAGTTCCGTAAAAAATAAATTGACTTCCTAAACAGCAAGATGTGAGGAACTTAAGCAGCTGGATGCTAGAGGCACATGCCAAAATCTCAATGCTATAATGTTGAAGCAGATTTTTTTCACAATGACTAGCATGTGTTTAAGTAAAGAAATAGATCATTATTTTTCACTTGGTCTTCATGTACTGATATTCACATCAAAAGTTTCTTTCTAAAGACAGAGCAAAATCAGATCTCAGTGAGTATTGTCCAAAAATACGATGCCTGGACACTTAAAAAACACTGAAAAAAGGGTGATACAGTTGATTTTTTTTTTTAATCACAGATCATTTGTAAAGAACTATCTCAGTTTTCACAGCTACCATAGCCAATAATGAACATTTCTTCCTTCTAGCCCTCAATGAGTCCATGCTGCCAGGACTTGGCTTCTCAGCTTGATATGGAAAAAGATGGACTAAACCTAACAGCTGACACACTCATGACCACTGGTATGAGCATAAAGCATGGGGTTGGGTTGTTTAGTGTTGTTTAATTGCAATAATGAAGACTGCTTTTTTTATTTTCTCATATGCCTAATTAGACTACAACCATCTAAACTAATCTTCATTTTATCAAAAATCCATCCAATTTTTTGTACATACAAGAATAATTGTAAAGTAGAAAGCTGCTGTATCACACTATTTCTTAAGAATTTTTTTCAGGCAATACAGGAGGTGTGGAATTTCTGACTTCAGTGCAATGACTTCATCAGTTGCTATTTTTCAATTAATCAGTGTGACGAAACATTTTATGCTACTAAATTTAACCTTTAAACAGCAGGTATATATAAGAATCATAAAGCTGGCATTCATGGCTAGATTGAGACAGTAGGCGAATTTTCTGAGGGCTGCACTGGAAAGACAGCAAGGGTCTTTTGGGATGCTCTTGATGGAATGTATCCATCACAATAAAGTATTTTTGTAACTAAATCAAAAGATTAAGAAAGCTCATGTCTCAATAAGAATTATCCCTTCAAGCTAAAAAAAAAAATTCACATTCCAAATCTGACAAGTTAACTTCTACACTTTGTAAAAAAAATTGTCTTAAACACACATTTAAACTAAAAAGGGCCTTGGACATGAATTGATTTCATAGAAATACTCAAATCCAGAGCCTGACTTTTTTAATCCTCAATGCAATGCATATAAAAACTGCATTTTTGCAGGGGAGCATCACCAAAGATGCTACTGTAAGAAGTAAGACAAATTAAAAGCAACCTTCTATCATTTCCATCCTAAAGTTAGTATACATAAAAAAATGAGCCACCAGTGGCCCTAAGGACGTTCCTTGTTCATGAAATCCTGGCTGCCTGGCAGAACAGACACAGTTTTTGCATTGCAGGGTTAGCACAAGCAGTTTGCCAAAGAAACTGAGCATGGATTTTTCAAAAACCAAGTTTAAAAAGTAATGACAGTATCTAAATACCATCATAGCAGCTACATAAAAAGCACTCCTTTCCAGAAATACAATTTACTACAAAATGACAAAAGTAAATGTAAAGCATTTAGAGGCTCACAGATCTCCACAGCCATATGGTATCACAGCATTAGATGAGCATAAAATAATAGCTACCTATTGTAAAGTTAATGGAGTAATTTATCTCATAAAATGAATTTTAAAATCCCACATGAAATCATGCAAAAATTTTCTGTAGCTAAATACCTTAGTAAGCAGAAAATAAGCAGAAAACCTCCATTGCATTTTGGCTTTAGTATTGTTTTAGTTTTTATACACTATGTGTTTTCAAAGCACCATAGTTTCAAGAAATTACCAGTATCATAAATGCCAGACAATGGAAATTTTTATTAACCCTACCTAACAAAATTTTAAACTTCAAACAGCCAGTTTAAATAGGTCTACTTCGTTTGAAGGGAATATAGCTCTGTCAGGGATATAGCTCTAATACAAAATAAGAGAGGTGGAGTAGATAATGAAGTTGAACTGTGCACTTCTGTGACTGCAAAGCACGTGTCTGTGAACCCAAAATGTTCCCTGAGGCATAGCACACCAGCCTGGTGGAGCACTTGCCCTCAAGTGAAAAGTGATAGTTAGGAAGAGCTGAAGAAAGAAAAGTGACCTACACGCATAATTCAGCCTCAACTGGAAATATTTCTTTCCTGGAGATTCACCTTTTCAAAAACAGAGGGAAGGGAAACCAAGGAAAATGTCTGAAAGGAATGGCCTGTCTTGTGCTTGACAAAGATGCTGCTTTTCAATCCCTGCTCCATGTTCAGATGGTAAACACATCACTTTTAGCACATCTCGTGATGTAGGTCAGTTTTAGTCCTGTACCTACCCTGAACACATCCCTGGGTGATACTTCATTTAGGGGGGCTTTTTTCCATTCTAGTTCTACCTGCGGCTTCTTCAGCTGGAGACATTTGTATTAAAATTTTCTGTTTGAATGGACATCTCCAAGCAAATTTTCCCATCTGTCAGCCCTAAACTCCTGTCCATATCCAACTTCGTTTTTGTTAAGTAAGATGTATTTCGTTCAGCATCTCTAGCTTCCCTGCATTTGTGACCTTCAGAGGAAATCAGATGACTGCTTTTCCTTAGCAGGCTCCCTCTTCTCTGAGTTCCCGAATTTACTACAACAAATCTCCTACAAATTTCTCTGGAGTAGAGAGAAAAAGCACTCCTCCTTTGCACATTCCAAACAAGTCCAAGAGCAGCATACCCATGTATAGGATATGACACCTCAACTATTAGTTATGTTATATCCATTCCAGCTACCAACAAGCTAGTTGCCTAAAAAGAATTTTTGTTTTTTAGCCACTCTGCTGCTTTTTCTCTTAATAGTCACCTCTGAAATTTTGATCTTTACTACTAAATTGGTAGAAAGTATGCACATATTAAATTAAATGTTTATAAAAATGAGCTAACATTTACTCTGTGTATTGATTTTGAAATATGCATTATAATTGCTGCTTTTTTATTAATTATAAATTTATTCTATTTGTTTTCTTATATATTGGGCCAAAGTGTTGTGATGCGTGTTTTTCAATAAAAAAACTGTTCTGTAAAAACAGGAAATAGACTGCAAATTCAATATACACAAAGAAATGACTTAACAGAAGCAAAAAATGGGAACCTTGTTACTGTTAATTCCAATAAATTTTTTACTTTTCACAGTATAGCAGGCTAGTTTAAGAAATGAAGACATCCATAACCAATTTCGAGGCAGAGATGTCAAAGAAAAGTATGACCTGAGTCTCTGTATTATGGATCTACAGTCTAAATTAACAATTTTGGTCAGCAACCCAGGATTACACACAATAACTCAACAAGTCTTGGCTCTCCCGTTAACTGGGGCACATGGTGTGCAGTAGTTTTAATACAGCTCCAAAGTGGTTCTATTAGTGATTCAGTATGAAGGCTATAATTCTGACAATATACTTAAAATATTCTAGTTCTTGAATAGAAGCCACTTAACTGCTTGGGCAAGATATGTTTACAGAGAGAACAGAGCTAGAAGCAATCCAGTTACTAAATCATTCCAAATGTTACATATTTTCTGTTCTCTCTGGATACAGTACTTGAGATTTTTACTCACATTCACAACTTGATAACGCAATAAACTTACAGTTACTGAACTGTTATTTTTAGTAAGAAAGGATATTACTAATTTGAAAAAAATATATATATTAACAATGCTAAAAAGAGTATATCTTAGCATTAAAGAAAAGCTGTTTTAAGACTGAGGTACACATTTGATTGTGATCAATCTTAACATACCTCTTACAGTTAGATATTTTGGATGTTTATTTCACAGTTCCCTGAAGGCAGACGTCCAGCACAGAGAGATGCAACACTTGAATATCATAAGATAAAGTTCTCAGTGTTGACAAAAATATTGTGTTATTAAAGTATGAATATAATGCAAAGTATTTATTTTTAGGGGACAATACACAAAGCAGATTTTATCATTCAGTTTAAAGAGCCTTCTAAAAAAAGAAATATCAAAGTTTTTAACTAGGTATAACAGCTTTAAAATTATTTTAGTGCTTACTAATGTTACCATCTAAAACATAGATTAAAATTTACTCTTATTTCTTTTACTTTTTTTCCAGTTCCTCTAAGTTCTAGACTGTCAGGACAGAGGGGATGGATTTGAGCTTGATTTTTTTTTTGTTGTTGTTGTTGTTGTGACTTGACAGACATTTAGATGCATAAACAACAAAATTTATCTCTCTCATTGAAACAAAAATAACTTTATGGAGGTACATCTTTAAACACTTTCTGAAGTATTTATTTTACTTCTTTTCTAATTCAAGCAAATTATGTTAACCAATTTCAGTGCATTTCAGGTGCATGGAAATTGAAAGAGCAGGTGAAGGACAGAACCAGCAGCACACTATGCTGCGTATTGGTGGCCATAAAAACCTATATTTAATTAAGTACTCTCTAGGAGTACTGCCGACTATGAATATCTCAATGGCAGCCTACCAGCAGTTTGCAAGATTACAGCTTCAGAGGGGATTAAACCTGTCAACTTCTTTTTATAGTTCCTACTTTACAGAGACTTTCTTCTTTTCCATGGTAGATTTCAATAACTGGATTAATTTTCGGTTTGCTGAAATCATTGTGAAGAGAAGTGTCCCTTCTAAACAGTTCCAAAATGGACACAGAGAGAATAAGCACATATGTTGCCATGGACACAGGTGTATGTTATGCATTAAACAGTCCCAAATCCATTCTCTTCCTACAGGTTCTAAGCTAGACTAGAATTATATAACTCGTCCTCAAACAGTGGATGCAAGTCCACTCCTAACACAACCAGGAACGATGTGACTCTGTTTCACAAGGCAAAATCATTTGCACCAAAAAAAAAAAAAAAAAAAAAAAAAAAAAAAAAAAGTGACTGATAAAAACTATAAGTAGAGTATTGACAAAAAATATCATACATATTCTCAAGTCCTGGCCCAAGGAGGCCCTTTGCTTTATGGCTAATTCAACTCATTTCAATGGCCTGTGTGTTCAGTCAGCTCAACATCCTTTTGAGGCCACAAAATTCACACTCGGTACTCTTTTTTACTGGAGAAATGAGATGATTTTACAGGTACAAAAGTCCTTCCTCATGTGACCACACTGAAAAATTTTTCTTTAATCACTTGACGAAGCGCTCAAGTCCCCAGAAGCATTAGTTCCCTCTCTCGTATCTCCTCACACATGTACCTACTTTATACCCACTGTTCTAAAAAAAATAGTTTTCCTCTTCCAACATACAAGGTCTCATGTGCAATCCCAGATAAGCATAACTACTACAATGCAGACGCTGTTTACTGAGCAAGGCCCTGCAACACAAATCCTAAAACTTGAACACTCATTCCTGCAATTTACAATATTTAGCTGAAAATGAGAACGGACACAACCAAGTGTCCTCCTCAAAGGCTATCAGCTTACACAGGGTTAAATATTTTCATAATTATACAAGTATTAGTAATAGAGGAGATAACCTGATTTTAGGGGGTTTTTAACAAAACACAAGTATCATGGCTGAAGTAGATATGCTGAATTAAAAAGGATATTCGAGGAATATTTTGATATATCACAAAGAAATTTTGCATATTATTTAAAGCACATTTGGCAGTATTTGCTCCATTGAAAATTCAAAAGGACAACAATAATCTTTTAATAATTTCTTCCTGTATATGCATACTAATAACAGCAGAGTGAAATAGCATTCTGAAATATAATTGCTCATTCTTTGCACATCCATCCTGCCACACAATAATGTAATAAATAATAATATATCAGTGAGAAGTGCTAATACTCACATTTTGGCCTGTTAAACTATGTCCTTATATTCTATATTCAAATCAAATTAGATTAAATTATTAAAATAACATCAATGGAGAATGAGCATGACTCATATTAGGGCAGAAGTATCAATTTTAGTTTATATATCTAAAAAACCATTAATCTTTGAGTATAAGATAGTTTGCTCTCAGCAACATAAACATGGCAATAGAATATTAGAATTCTTAAAACTAATCATGTTCTAAAATGCTTCCTTTCGGTAGAAGATAATTTATAAAGTAACAGGTTGCAACATGTTATAAAATTCTACGACACCTGATGCAAATAGGGAAGAAAATATTTTTAAAGTATCATAATTTTGAAGTAGAAGGGCAGTTGTGACAAAGAAAAAGAGTATGCAACAAACACATAAAAGCAGGAAATCTGAAGTCTAAGAACATGTTATTTTAAAAAGAACAAGTAACATGTCTGATTCATCACCACATTTTGTCATTTCTTCTCTAGCATTAAACAATTTCATAATTATAAGTTGTCCTTTAAACTTCACAGAAAAGCCTAGATTTCACACCATTGTGAGTAAAGTATGTTTTGCTTTAAATGACACTAAGTGTCAAAACTGGTTGTGCCTTTAAACTCATCAATTTTATGAAACAGCAAAAATATACATTTGTGAACAGAAGTGTAGAAATATTTTGCTGAGTCAGTACTTAACTCTCCTCTCATTTGTTAGTCCTCTTTTTTTTCACTAAGTACAAATAATTCTCAAAACCATGCTGCTCATTTGGAAAAAAAAACCCTTCTAAATTCTCCCACAGTTTTTCTTTTTACTTTCGTCTCCAAGACATCCTTTTTTTAGGCTCTTTGATAATCAGCAGAATCAGGAGTACAAAAATCTTGCTTTTCAAACAAGGCAAACATTGAGGAGATGAAGATCCAAATACTGCTGTCCTGACAAATACCAAATATGTGTTTCTGTTAAAACTTTCATTTTCAATACCATAGGGATTTCTTCATTAAGATAGCATCATAAGGGAATGATTGGGCTGAGTGAACAATCACTGTCAAAGATACTGGCAAAAAAATAGGGTTTCATATAAATTTCTTTCAGAGAATCGTTCAATCACTTGTCCTCCCATCTACATGCCAATACTAAGTCGGTGTGAGAAACAATCTGGCCAGTAGAGTGAAAGTATAATTCATTCTCATGTACTCACTTAAGCAAAAGCATATTCAGTGACCATGTCATTCTCTAAAGGGGATCAGTACCTTTGCCACAGGCAGTAACCACACCCACAACACTCAAAAGGCTTTAAATGTGTTACCAAGTAAACCCTTTTTATATTTCATTATTTACAAATATAGCCACAAAACCACAATTAGGCTTTTACTTATTACAATTTTTCAATTTATGGTTTGACTACCCTGTTTTAACACTTTACTGCAAAAACAAGGTTCAGTGGAAAGTTCTAATGCTGTGTATAGTTCAAAGCACTCAAGTGAATTATATTGCTTGTAGCACAGACAGAAACATAATTCTACACAATTCTAACTGGAAATTTTTGCTCATGAAAGATTTTTATCAAAGACTACATATAGCTCATATGAATCTGTTCTACTTTGGCGAAAACTAGATTCAAACCTGTGGCACAGGGTAGTCTTTCAGAAGAACACTGCTTGTTTTGTTAGAATATAAATGTGAGAAAGTAAATTAACAATAGATCTGTGTATTTGAATGGATAATTTTTCTAAACACCTCATGCTACATGATATTACAAAGTTCTACCATTCCAAGTTGTATTTTGTAAGGTAATTCATAGGGAAAAAAAAAGTGCAGTTCAGATTGAAATAATTTTGGATTAATTTAGTCTTATTTAACAACCAGTGTCTGTCTTGCACACTGCCAAAGTGTTGGCGCATTAAGACATTCCTGAAACATTGCTTTTATCATCTCTACTTCTTGAGTTTACCATAATTTCCTTCTCAGAGGTGTTTTTGTCTCATGTTTCTTCACATAAGTAAAGTACAATCAACTTCCTTTAAGTACAGTTTAGGGAAATGCTGGTTGTTTAAATTATTTCTGGCATGAATCTTATACCAAGTCAACATTTTCCTAAATTACTAGAGTACTGTATGTTTAATAATAGGAAAGATTTATTTTAGAATACAATACTCTAATGTGTTTTTGTGACCTGTAACTGGTGATTGATTGCCTAATTCATAGTATATTCTTTTCAACTTACACAGCTGCAGGGATTTTACATCTTCAGAACTTCTTCATGCAATTGCAACATAAATTACATTAACCTGAGTTACAATGAATTTCGGTTTTCAGAAAAAACCTGTTCTACATGGTCAAAACATAGCCTATTTTTTAAAATCAAACAGCTTTGGATCAAGCAAGTCAAGTATAAAGATACCATATGGCTAAAGAAGATAGAAAAACAACTGTGGAATTGACCTGAGATAGTTAAATGAAAGATCCAGTCCCTAAAATTTAACTCCCTAAGGAGTTAAAAAAGACACTTCAGAGCAAAACTAAATCACAACTATTCTATGAATTGCAAGAGTACATGGCAAAAATTCTCTTTTATCTAGGGAAAGATAACTTTCAACCAAATGTTGCAAATTTGGCTAGCAGCAAAACAAGTCCTTGCTAAGTTTTTACTCGATCATAAGTAGTAAGACCTGTTTATCTCACAACTGGGGTTTTTACAAAGAATACAGAAAAACCGATGTGTGCAAGTTAACCACAAAAGTAAGTAATAATTAATTTTGTTCTGAGTAACTCTGCTATAAAAAGACAGTAGAATTAATTTTGATGATTAAAATCAGTCAGTCATTCCCATATTTACCCTTTCATTAAACTGCTAAACTTCAATATAGGGTGTCCTGGTGAATCATTTATGATAAGAGAATACTTATACTAACATCAGATTATTCTGGAGCCAAGAGGGAGTGGGAACATGTATCAGAAAAACAAATTTAAGGCTATTTAAGCACACAATTACACTTGCTATCAGCTGTAGACTTAGTGATAGTTCAGAAACTTTTATTCTATGCTATAGAACAAGTAAAATGTGAAAAACTGCAAATTTTGCTTGTGGTTCACACATAACTATGAACAGAATTCCAACCAGTGGTGGAAATACAAATCAGTGTGACATTAGTGCTTTAACTCGAATAATTTTCTTTTCCCCTGAAAAAAGGGTCACTAAATATTTCAGAAGTATAAAAATGCTGAACTACTCAGCTGTGGGTAGAAACTAAGAATGCAAAATTTCAGCCAAGACTAAGTCAAAAAATCCATTTAAAAACTGCAGTCACACAAATCCAAATGTATTTATAGTCACAATATGCTTCTTTCAACAGTTAAGTTGAAAGATACTCAAATGGAAACAATGAATTCATGCTAATGGATCATACCAGATAATTGACAATTTTCAGGATAAAAATTTATCAATACAAACAAATTCAGTGTTTATAGGTCAAGCAGTCCATAAAGTATTACAGCAGGAAGTTGTATAGTCAACTAGATAGCTTTTCCTAAAATGCTTGTAACAGGGAATATGGAACAACAGTTTTGTAAAAACCAGTGGAAAAAGAAAGCGATGGAGGTAAAGTTGGAATGACGTCTTTCAAAGCTATAAAAACACATGGTGAGATCTGGGGGGGGGGGGGGGGGAACCTCAGCAGCTTTTAATACGTTGTTTTTACTTTTTAAGACACGGAAGTCTTTATTCTGGCAACTAAAGCAACTATTTTTTACATCTGCAGGTTTAAGAGACAATCATTTAAAAAAGAACATCTGTTGAGATGTAAATTATTACAAATACCACACTATATTGTGAAAATAATTTTTCCCTCATGTGTAAATACTACCTACTGTAAAAATCCTGTTCCATTCTATGATTATGTAAATTTTTTGGGGGGTTTTTTTGAATATCAGTGGCATTTTGTTGTCCTATAACTTTTCAAAGTTTTCTCTCCAAACTGATAGTTCCCAAAATGACAGAACAGAATTGGAATTAGAAATTTTGCTGTAAGACCTGCCAGCTGTCAGTTTTGGTATTAATGGATTTTTACAATACTCTCTGAGCCTTTAATATTTTCTATACTAGGAAATGTAAATCAGATCAAGACAATGTCATTGCCACATAGAGCTGACGCACTGCTGAAAAGGGTATAAATGCAAATGCAGACAAAAGGAAACTACCTTAAGCTTACTTCAAAAGATCTGTTGGAGCTCTGCTGACTGTAAAAGCATTTTTGAAAGTCTAAAGTACTATCAAATTAATTGTCCTTAAGTATTAAAATATATAAAAATATAAAATCCTGATCCAAAAACCACTTTAACTGTGTGAACTACTAGAGATTCACACCACATCCATTGGTACTGGCTAAAAGGAGATTCACTGTGCACAGGGTGAAGTGAACCTGCACAGCAGTCATGAGTATAAAACTTACACGTGGATGGAGCAGCCTATATCACAGTATTTTTTTGTTGTTGTTTTTCATTTACTGCCTGATACAACAAAACACAGAACCTGAAAGTGACAGCAGTTTTATGTTTTAAAAGTCCCAGGACTTTCTATCTCTGGGATACTTCACTGCACACAACACACACAAACAATAAGGTTTTTTGCAAATCTTTATCCCTTTACATTTATTTTACACACTGGATAGTGAAAAGCTTAAGTTTAAAGTGTCTTTATTCAATGCATTTTCCAAAACAGAGGATTCTCCCAGAGCTTTCTCTTATTCAGTCTATATTTTTCATTAAGTTAAACAGATTACTCCTAATTTATTTCCAGGTAGTATCCTAATCTCTATATACCATAAGCTTAAAAATGCACCTTGGAAGTCTTACACTGTTAGAATATTCAAGTGATCTGTTTATGGTTAAGACACACATAATTACCAAATAGAGACAAAGTAGTCTAAATTCCATTAAGTAATTAAATTCGTCCTACTGAGTCAATAAGGACTGGATGATGTATTTAGATTCCAAGTTTAGATTCCTGTATGAATTCCAAGTTCTGAACATCTGAGCAGTTCCTCAGGACCTTAAAAAAAAACACGACAAACTGTCAAACTTTACTCTCTTGAGAGCTTCCCATGCTTTTCCATATTAATGTAAATGAAACCATTGCAACACAAATACTTTCAGAGCTTAAAGTATAATTTGTCTCAGCTATCTGCCCTGCCCAAGAACAACCAAAGTTATGTCTATGTTCCTTGCAGGGTCACTCCAGCAGATGGTAAGTACCAAAAGAAATTATGCTTAAAGACAAATTGGTCAAAACCTCCCTGCCACTCAAATCAGATTAAAAGTTTTGAAGTGAAAAAATTTTGCTATGGTAGCATTAAATAACCAAAATTTTTCTCAGCCTCTGATATTCCATTTTTTGAGATGCATTAACACAAATTACAACATAGCTGTAGGCATAAAAAGCTACTTCTATTAAGATTTCTCCATACAAAAACCCCAATCTTTTCTTGGGAAATAATATCGAATAATATTATACAAGTATAACCTTGTATCAATACTGTCTCCATTAAATTAATTTCATCTCCAGAAAGCTCAACTAACTTGCATATTCTAATTAATATCATGCTGAAAATAGTTAATGATGCTAAATTACAGCAATCTTTTTAAAAGGATCAAATTTGTCGATCTGCATTTAAGCTGTAAACATCAGGCATGAAAATGAATTGGTTTTGAAGTAACACTAATTCTGAAAGGTCCCACTTAAGAAAATTATTTCCTTCCACAATTTTTCTAATGTTTAATCAAGCTATGCAGCAGAGGATTATAACTGAATTGCAGTGTTGTACCTCTCTTCCTATTGCTCTGAGCAGAACCCCCCATTTTCTTCCCTGGAGTTTCAGAGAAGTTCCTGTCTCTCCACCAGGATCTATGTGGGCACACAACAGAGCACAGCTTTAAAACTGTTAACATCAGGTTGCTTCCTCACATCTTAGAGAGATTTTTATTAAAGTGTAGTTTTATGCCTTCACATATACGTTCCCACAATATAACAATTCCACACTGCGCAGATCAGCACCAGTAATTGCCAAGTACTAATTCTCATAAATGAACTAACATGCTCTAGAATTTATGAGTGCTAGTTCACATGCCCCCACGTCTAATAAATTGCTGTCTTAACAAGTCATTCCACTACCTGTTGAAATTCTAAAAGAAAACCCATTGGAGAAAAGATGAAGCAGCTGTAATGAATGATCTGAAAAGCATCATTATCTAAATTCAGTGTTACGTTTCTCAGATACAGATAGCCATACAGAATATGTAATTCTTCAGTTTCTTAAACACTGAAAGGTAACTCTGCATTGGTACATTCAATTATGAAGCCACTGAAATGTATTTATCATTCTACTATTCCCTAACTATGAATTGCCATTCTAAGTATCATGTTCATGTTGTCAACACAGTAGTAAAACACTGCCATTCTTTCCAGCAATATTGTAACAGAGTCAGCAGTTTTAACCATGATAAAACTTCAAGAAACTACATCCCCTTTCAGATATTCAAAATGAAATTAAATAAAAGCAGAATGAAAATTATTCATGTACTTTCCAACTATTATCAGGAAAGCTGGCTGTTAGAGGGATAAAAAAGTAGTTTTTAATGATGGAACAGAGAATCAGAGATGCACAAAGGATTGGTGTAAGAATGAAAGATCTGATGCTAGTTACCAAAAAAAAGAACAAAGGGCAGAAGCAATGAAAATTAACATGACTAGGAGTCATTGAAAGATGGAACATTTCATGCTTGTAAAGGAGGTTAAAATACCTCTACAACAAGCAGCAGAGGAATACTAGAAAGGAAATTAATCACCTGCATTTCAGAACACGGTGAAGATGATGTGCTGTTCATAGTATGGAGTTCACACAGATCAAGGAAGATAAAAAGAAAAAGCAAAAGCACTTCACTCAATGAACACAATCTATTCTGTACACCCTAAGGCAAGATTCTCTGGGAAACATAGTGCCATCACGTAATTAAAGATTGTATCACCACTACACATACAACACGGCCATATTGAGGTTACCTGCATCATCTTAAATCAGAGCCTCTCAGATCATTTTAGTGGCTTTTGCAAACAGAGTAAATACATGCTAATATTTCAGATGGATGCTGAATGTCATCTTTACTGCTGGGTAATCAGAGATCATAAATACATGGAACATGCTAACACAGGATGCTATTTCTCAAAAACTGAAAGGATGAATAAATTTTAGTATTTTCCTTAAGTTACAGCAACAAGCTTCTTCCACCTTTTTATTGCACATAACAGACACAAAATAAACTCCATAGAAAACAGCTACAGCAACAAGATATTGCACTCCTCACCAGAAGTTACTAATGCTCCCTTCCATGTACCAAGAGGGATAAATCATCTCTTCTGCAGGTAGAAAGCATGTCTTTGTTTGGTGCCCAATACACCTGTTATACATCAAACTTCAAATACTGTTTTTTCACTCAAGTGTATTACTTATAACCACCTCACTAATGGTATTTTTCACTAAATATATAACATCTATTTTATTTTAAAATCTATTCAACAAAAATAATTTCTAATTTTTAGTCTAAGAAGACCACCACATGATTTTTATTTTTTTTAACATAAACAAGGCAGTCAATTCTTATTCCTATATGAAATTTAAATATACTACAAAGCCATACCTTCCTAAAGGGAAATACAACAGGCACAAGCTCCAAAAAAACTTTTGCCTTGAAACTCTGTTTTGAGTACCACAAAAAGAAAGCAGAAATTCACACACAGCAACACAGAATAAGCATTTTCTTACAGAAATAATTTTTCACAAAAGTTCAATAAGAGAAATAATGTTTACAAAAGAATATTCTTTTAACACAAGAACACACTGTAAAAAATTAGTATCTATCCTTAACTACAAAGAGAAAAAATATATACTTATTAAATACAGCAAACATCTGCCCACTAGAATACAACTTATTACAAAAAGCTAAAGAAACAAAAATGTTATTATAAAAATTGAAATCCTCCTATAGTAAATATGTTAAAGTGGAGGATAAGGCTTGTCCAGTAGAGGAGGGCACAACAGCTTGGGTATTTCTTTTAATACAGCAACACCTTCTTAAAATGGGAAAGGGAGCCTTTTTTCACCAGTAAAAGGTAATTGCTGTTTCATTTGGAAGAGCATTCCAGGGGAAAAGCTAGTGGCATGATCAGGCTTTCCAGCTGTAATCAGTTTGCTTCACATTCAAGAGAATTTTACTTAAACACAGTGACATATGGAATCTTCTCCAAAAGACATTGAAGTGGAATGTCAATTACAATGCTGCTAACACTGAAAATACAAGTTTAACTGCCCTAAAATGTTGAAAGACGGCAACCCATAGTAAATAATTGACACAGAGAACGTGGATTTTTTTTTTTCAAAAACATCTTTAACCATGGTGTTAAAACAGGATTTAAGCTCATGCAGTGTAAACAGCATGAAGCAATGAGGAAACAAGGCTTTTACTTTCCTCTCCTGGCAACAGGATTATGAATGTATTTTATCTTCAGCCTTAGATCATAGAATTCTTTCAAAAAGAAGAATTTTAATTTAGTCTGTACAGAAAATATTCCAGTTCTAGAAAAAGAAAATGAGATGCTGAAATCACACCTGGAGTTCAAATGAAAATACTGATTAACAGTTCAGCATCACTGTATATTATACTCCATAATATTTTTTTAAGGAATGGTCATGAATAATTCAAGTTTCTGTTTTAGCCCTGTCGTGTTCTCAAAGCTAGGGTCATTCAGAATAAATAATACCAAACTCCACTAAGTATAAGCTAACTTGTCTAAAGAAAAACCCTGATGTTATTAGACTTACCATAACTACCTTGCCCTGTTTCTATGAAGAAAACATGCTTGTGTGTCCTGTACTGGACGACTTTGTCTGTCCTCCAGGTATGCCCAGAGGGCAGTGTCAGCTATAATGACCCATCTGTTCACTACTGGCAAGTGGCAAACTTCTAATGAAGACAGATGTGGGTCACCCTGTACAAGAAGGCTGCAGGGTGCTAATGAATCCACCTAATGGTCACTACCTGCCTCTGCTGACTGATTGATGAGCAAAAGGGTTAAGCTTCAAAAGCACAGACAAGTATTTCAGGTAATCATTAGTCTTACTAGGATATCTCTGTCACATTGCTTAATACACACACACACTTAACTTTAATGTTGTTTTCTCCCATTTAAAAAAACCCAAACAAACAGCTTCTATTATTTTACTTCAGACAATGTGAAATAACCTGAAAAGCTCAGCAAAAGATCTCATGAAAGACTTACTGCTGTTATTACCCAGAGAAATGAAAGCTTCCAATATTCATAGGAATTTATAAACATGACCTCTGACACAAAGAGTAAAACCAAAACCCTTAAAGGAAATAGCTAGTAGCTGCAAAACCCTACAGTTATTCATCCTTTCTAAACAATCTGACAGTGGTATATGAAAGAACTTCTTAGAGAGAACTCTATTCACACAGACCTCAAGTTACTGGATTTTTTTTTTTTTTAAATAACAGTTACTACAGAAGCAAGTGAGGATTTGACTCATTCTGTCAATTTCTACATGAAGGTTATGGCACCACAAAAGCCAGATACTTGTGACAAGATATTGCTGTAGATCCAACCATTCATCAATTTAAGCAGTGAGCAAATGTCAGGAAGAATTATGATGGGGAAACTCCAGATAGTGAAGTGCTCTAGAGGTAAAGGAAGGGGAGGGAGAGGGAAGAAAAAAAAACACAACCAAAACAAACAAAAAATACGCAGCACACCAAAACCAGCCTGTAGTAAAAAATGTTATGACTTTGAGCTACTGTGGGGTGAAACCTGCAGAGCACATTGCCATCTGCCAGGAATCACCATGATTTTGTTAATAACCATCTGCAACAAAGAAAAGTCACAACACTACCCAGAAATGCAGAGATGTAATCAAATGATTCATAAAGCTAAAACCAGAAGAGAGTATTTTTATACAAGAGGTGTAGGGGACTCTCATGCCTTCAGAATCAATTTCTATTCAAAACACCACACCAGAGTCTACCCATTTAATTTTGGGTGTAACTCTACTAACATTAGATAGGAAATACAAATTTACCAAGGGCTGCGAATCATCCACTGGGAAAGATTTCTTATCAGCTATACCAGGTAATGGTATATTAAAATACAATCCCATAGTGACATTAAACCAATAATACATTGCATCAATAGCTGGTCTTATAAAAAGGCAGAAGACATTCTTACTAGAAAACCTTTTATTCCTTGCCATGCTCATCTGTTAAATAATCTTTAGTAGACCCAGTAACCTCAGACACCCACACTCTTTACTGTAAATTGAACATCAAGGTCCCAGCACTTTCATTTTACACAGTTCCCTACATTCTTAAGGGGAGGGGACACTCTGGCATTTTAGAAAAAACATGTATTTGAGAAGTAAAGAGTTTTGACATCCTTATCCTAGGCTAATAAAATAAAAGTGAAGTTGTGGCTTGATAGGAGTCATGTAATGTTAATCTAAGTCATAATCAAGTGGAAATTCTAGAAGTTTTGATAAACAAAAGCTAATACTGAACAACCTTTGACTCCCAGAATAAAGACAAAAAAAAAAAAAGGGCAATTTCAATTTTTTTAACCAAATTGGACATAATTGTAAGTCTGATCTCTGTGTGTTGAACTTGTTTTTAAATCCATATAAAACTAATGAGTTGGTGACACTCAAAAACTTACCTTGCATATAAACAATGATTTCTAGTAAATATAAGGAAATTTATGACTACTCTGTGAGGGTATAAATTACAGTTTTGCCTAATATATGCCAAGAGTGACTCCAGTGTAAGTTACCTTTTCAAACACATTTAAATTCACAGATGATTTACTGTTGTTCCCAGAAGAGACATGATTAAGCAACCTCAGAATTTTGCCTGGGGCAACAAAAGCTCTTCAAGATCCAGTAACTCCACGAATCTGAGAATTTTATTTTGCAAGAAGCTACTAATGTTACATACAGGATAAAACTAACTCTATATGATGAATTCATTTATGACAGGTAATTTCACTGATTTATCCTATGAAAGGAAACTAAAAGTAGTCAGATAAGGGGGGGGGGGAGGGGGGTGAAACACCAAAACAAAAGAAACCTCTGGGAGAGAGGGACATCAAACAGGTGAAGTATTGCAAAAATAGCAATTTTGTATTCATGGGCTCATTCATAATTTCACTGGCAAATAAAAGCTACCACAGTCTAGAAAAATGCCCTTTAACATTTAAAAAGAAACCCAAGTGTTAATATCATCATTATAGCACTTGAGTAGAATATTCTGAAGAGAACTGCTATGTTTGTCACATAGTTCACTTGCCATATGAGGACGTGCAATTTATTAGTGAGAAAAACTTATAATTCCAGTTAAATCTGGTTGTTAGGCACACATTAGCCTGTGTTCTATTTTCCTCTACTATATCCACTTTCCTTTAAATTATAACTATATATATAATGTGTAATTACAACTGACAAAGTATGCAATAGCTTTTAAAACTTACAGTCCACACAGACAAGACATTCTTACATGGTTGAAACACAGTAATGAAATGGCAAATAAACTGACAAATTTTTATTATATCCCACCTGCCTTTTCTCAAAGGATAAAACAATATTCTACAACCTCACAGAAATTTGAGTATTAAAAAAAAAAATCCAGCCAAAACCTGCATGAAGAAAGGAAATTGATCAAATTTACAACTCCCTGGTACGAACTCTTTCAAAAGGCACAAGAGCCTGTGATAGGCCAAAGCTTTTCTCTTCTAATCTTGATTATAGATGGATTTAGAAATCACATTATTATTTTCTCCCTCTTCAGAAAACTTACATAATTAAGTAAAGATTACTAGCAGTAAGATTATAACTATTAAATCCCCCTTTATTCTTTATGGTAATGAATACAGTTCATTCATTTTTTCTTTCTAGGAACCTTCTCAAAGTGTCTCATTACTCTCATAATTTTCCTCTAAACTGGCTCTGATTGGTCTCCAATATTATACTTGAAATATGCTAGAGGTGACACCATAGTGCAGGTAAAGTTTGCTCTTTGCAGCACAGCTCACAAAAATTACTAGCTATTCATTGCAGGCCAAACTTTTTTGTACACATCCTAATACAACATTTTCCCTTTTTCACGACACTGACAAAATTTTTACACACATACAGCCTAAAGATTGTTGCTCCTTGGCATTATTCAAAGTATTTGGAACAAAGCTACCAATAAATACATCTGTATTATGGAAAAAATGAGAAACTGGCAGCACTTCTCCAAGCTGGACACATTTCTTTTTTCTGTATCAGTAGCACTACAAACTGAAGGCTGGGTCTCCAGTCCTTTCTCTGAAATTATTCAAGAAATCATTACTTTGTGTTTGATCAGTGAAAGTTATTACAAGAAGTATCTTTAAAAGCCTAATTTCCTTAAGGTAAAGTATCATAGTGATACTATCACAAATGAAAAAAGAATCCAGTTCTAAGACCTTTTCACCACAAAATGGGATGGTATCATTTTTTAATGTATCCAGGTGAATACTTCACAGTTTTAGTTCAACTCCCCTTTTTGCTGAGATGGCGTAACTCCCTTGCTTTCTTTTCTGCCTCTTAGTAGGGAAAGAGCCCACACATACTTCTTAATTTATAAGCCATTTCATTAATTCCAAGGTAACAGTACTTTATATCAAGAACATATTTAGCAATACAAAAAATTGGCTATAAATACATTAGGATCAACAAACTATTTACAGACTGATTTAAGTCCACACAAATATGTACATGACTTTCTCATTGCCTAATGATTACTTTATTATAATGCAAAGGAATCAATTATACCTCAAAATGCCAACATTAGTCATCTATTGAAGTTTGTTTAAAATAATAAATAAATAAATATACACACACACACACATTTATTTTACCAAACTCTACATGGAAATTCTCTAGCATGGCCAGGTTGAATGCCTCTGTTCTCTCAATCCTTTGTATAGTTTTAGTATATATATTTTTAAAACTGCAAAATATACTAATGTACATGCATAAACCATTCTTTGAAAATTCAAAATCTCTTTACTTTTTAAAAAGGTTTATTTTTTGGATTGTAGATGTAATAGAAAAAGTATCTCTTGTCTGCTCTTTTTAAATACATCTACTTTTCAGCATGTTATTGTGAGCACAAAGAGCTAGACAAAATAAGAAAATGAATGGACAAAAGCCACTGTAAAGTGTTTTTTAGTTTGTGTTTGCCTGGTGTCATTGTCCTTTCACTTTAAATATAAGCAAAACAAAATTTGCAAGTCCGTCCACAGTTTGAGAGATTTATTTTTTTTTCCAGCACTTTCAGCAAGACTTGTACCTCCCCAACTGTACTATACTATTTTTCATCTGCTTTATCTAAAAGATAGTTTCTTCTAATTTTTTTTTTTTTTCTCTTCCTTAAGAAACCTTCAGGAGTAGAGGAACAGAAACACTTCATAATGAAACTAAGTTATCATGCAAAGTTATAGCTGGCAGAAATCATATTCTAAAATCAGGGAAATTCCGTAAACTGCACTGCCCCCTTTTTATTTTTTAATCATTAAGATACTCTTAAAAATTTATTCATTAAAAAAAAGGGGAGGGAATTTTATATTGACCATATTAAAAAAAAAAAACAAAAAACCAGCACCTAAAACACATTATACAGGCATTTCAGCAAAACCAAATACAGTAACCTCTGGAAATCTTAATTCAAGCCCTGTTTAAAGAAAAAAAGCAAATCCAAATATTTTAAAGACATCAAAACCTCAGTAAGGTAATTTGGGCAATCTTTTCCAGACAGGACACTATGAGAAATAGACAGTTACAGCTGCACATTTAAACATTTGTGGATCTAAATTAGAATGAACTAAGGATTAAAACCACTGCAATTTACAGCCTGGTCTTTAGAGGAAAAAACGGATACGCTTTCAGGTTCAGCAGTCAATTCATCCTTTTGTGATAATTCTTAACCTATTAGTCACTCTTAACCAAATTTGACTAAGAACTTGCAGACTTGTTGACATTAAAGTTTTGAGAAAAGAAGGACTATACTGCTCTGATTAATGGGCTGCACTGTAAGCTCAAGTCTTAGCATAAATCTGTGGATCTGCAGCAAAGTGCTATGAATGTCTTTGGAATACAAAAAGCCTACATTAGCATGCAATCTTTCCTGGGCACCAGCAAATCCAATCCCAAAGCTCAGGGTTAAGTTTGGTTCTGAGAATGAGGTTTCCAGGTCCTGCATTCAATCCCAGAGCACATGGTTGAGCTCAGCTAAGCGTTCCCATGACTATTTCCCCACACACTCATCCGAACTGTGGGTCTCATTCCAGCTAAAGACAAATCTCTTTTTTACCTGGTCAGTTGTGCTTTCCATATCATGAAGAACTGCGATCTCTGAGATAATCACAACACACTGCTCATCAGCTTCAATTACGGGAATGTACTCTTGGTTTCAATTCTCACTTAACATGTATTTTCCTCATAATTTTTTTATAATAAATTTGTATGCCTTAGCACGTAACAGAAACCTGAAAAGAATATTGTAATCAGACATTTTGTGTAATTTGAAAACATGAGGTAACATTTATTCATCAATTCTTTATTGAACTTTAAAGCAAGATAGGGAAAAAAACCCACATTCTCTTCCTCTGCTAACATGCAGTAAAAGACACCTCGTTTTTCATCAATTCCTGCCTACAAAGAGCAGTTTTCTCCTCCCTCCCAAATCTACTTTTCTTCTTTGCTTCTTCCTTAGTAAAAGGACTTCTAGGCTATCTCATCCCTCTGTGCATCCCTTTACATCATTCCTTGTTTTCCTCGCATGCCACAGGCAGATTTACACACCCAAGGACGACTGAACTACTTTAGTAGTTAAAGAATACGATGTAAAAGATCCAAGAAGGTAAAACTTTACACTTAAATCCCTTAAAGCCTTTAGCATGGCACACATCTGATCAATGCCAAGAGAACAGCTGCCTCCCACCAGTGCTGTTCCCCCCATCAACATCACTGTTCAATCCTTCAGTCTTTCTTTTTAGTGAGACAAGGTAGCAAAATCCTCATTAATTGTCACCTGAGAGCATTCCAAATAAACCACGGTTCAGAGTGCATATTTGAAAGACATCCTTGTCATTTCAAGGGATCTCATCAGACAGCTTTTGCAAGTTTATGCCACATTAATACAAGTACTTCCAGGATTCTCTGTATGACAATATAACAATCTTAGCTACCATTAGCCTTCAATTGCAAGGTTTGTGTGCCAGAAATAGTGATATTTCCTCAGTCTTGCATCCACATACACAGGTTTTCAAAATTCACAAGTTCCACAGATAAAGTTAATTGAACTTTAAGAAAATTAATTTTATGCATCTGATGAGTTATTTGCAGGTTTTTTCTCAAAACTATCAACATATCTGTCCTTTGCACCAGTAATACCTGTTACTTGTTTAATGAAACCCTGTTGGTTACTTCTAGTGCTCAGCTTTCAAAAACGATGCTTGGTGTTCTATCACTACTCACTGGAAGCTGGTAGTATCTGTCCAATCTACCTTACAATCCTCTACAGTCACACTAGGTGAAAGTAGAAAAACTAAGATACAGTGACAAGAAGTTTTACACCTAAAACACATTTTGCTGGAGACACGGAAAACTCAGTCAAAAGAGAAAATACAGGTGGAAATAGTGAAGTATTGATTTTTTGATTTTTCTAACTGCAGTCTCTAAAATATAAATATATTAAGAAAATTTTATAATAAAGTAGTTTTACATAAGAGAGTATAGAGAAACTAAAGCAGTTGCCTGTAGCTCAAGTCTTCCCCCTGCATGAATGCCTAAAGGCTCCAAAATTCTGCCAAGCAAGGTAAACCCTCTTCAATATTTCATTTGTTCAGTCTAAAACAAAGCAAAACAACAGCACAGGTGATTTATTCTGAATGTATTTTTCAAATCTTGATGAATTCCAAGAGGAGTTGCAAGTCATTTGATTACAATCTTGACATATTCCAAAAGTGTGTGAAAATACAGAATCACACAATGGGTGAGGTTGGAGGGGACCACAGTGGGTGGGTGAGGTTGGGTCACCTGGTCCAAGCTCGCTGCTAAAGCAAGGGGGATCCCAGATCACATTGCACAGGATTGCATCCAGACAGTTCTTGGACATCCCGGAGACTTCCCAACCCCTCTGGACAATCTGTTCCAACCTCACCATTTCTAAACATGAAAAGCTTATGCTGTTAAATTATTTCACAGGATTTACACCAAAGTAGGAAAGGAAGGGGGAGGGGGCAGTGGGGAGAAGCTTATGGATTTTCATTCTTAACTAGTTGGAAGATTTTTTTCATTTTCAATATAAATTGCAGGGGTTTTTTCATCCTCTTATAAAAGCCTTACACCTGAAACCTGCGTATAAATTAGTTTTCAAAGAGTAGGGAAAAGCTGAACTGCCATTGCCTCCTTTTCTTCCTGTAATTCTATTACTGTGGGATGAAGAGGTCATATTTTTCCTTGCCTCATTTTTCCTTGCTGTTGACTTTCTCGTAATGCAGTTTAGCTTCCCTTTGGAAAGTTAAAGGAAAGATTTATGGGTCTTCATTTTTAAATGCTTATCTAAATACATTTAGTGGATGCCTATTCTATTACAAACAGCTGCTCTTTGCAATAACTAATGAAAGCCAAGATTACTCGCTAAAGGGAGGGGTCCCCCAATATTGCTGTGCAATTATGCAGTAAACCCAAAGAAGCAACACAAGCCTTGTTCCAAAAATGGCAAAATGATGTAGTTATTATCACAGGATGATTCTAACAACCACTCAATGAAGAAAAATAAACCTTAAAGAAAAGAAAGTATACAATTTTTCAGCTGTGACCCTAGCATATGTCAAACAAAGCTTTAAATGAGTTATGATTCTCTAACTAATTATGAGATTTAGAACTGTAATTAGCTAAAACAGGTCTAGCTACATCACAAATTTTTAGAACTCTCTTGGTAGAAGCAGTTCTCTAGAGAGCCCTTCTATTACTAATTTTAGGGGGAAATCTTCAAAGGAAATCAGTTTAAATACTCAAGTAGTTTTTATGACCACTTCAAATGCCATTCAAATAAATCTGGCCAAGACACTGGAAAGGATTTAAACCATGACAGATGCTTGCATAGCAAATGAAGACCAACCAGTCTACAGATAATGCAAACTGAAGTTTATTTTTAAAATTTCTCTCTCCAACTTCTAATGAATTCAGAACTACAGCCTGAAAACTAATCCCAAATCAGCTGCTTGGTTAAATATACAGATACAAGTAATCTTTCTTTTTAATTTTATTCAGAAGTTCCATAGATCCAGGCCTCTGAAATACACGTAGAAACTACCCAGGCATGAACATCAACATTTAATTAACATTACATATGTAAAAAGCACCAACAAGGTGTAAGACCTATCAAAGGAATAGACAACTTAGGCATTGAAGGTCAGAATCCCACAAACGAAATCTGGCAACCCTTGGGATTTTTGCCAAAGTGCCATTTATAATAAACACAGGAGCATTGCTGACCTGCAAACACAACCAACACCAGACAGCATTTTGAGCACTGTGCTGCTTGAACTAACCAGCAGAGTCACTGAATGAGACTCTAAAATCTTGTTTGTTCCAAACTTTTCCCACTAACTTCCCTTTCACTTTTCGTTTAAGAATAGGATGAACAATCTGAAACTGGTAGCCTTTCTCTGTCATTGCTGCTTTTAAAAGCAATTCAAGCTGGTCATTTTTACTTGTAAGACACACAGAGGAGGAAGCAATGGTCATACATACATTTTCTAGTTTCTTAATGACCACTCACACAGCAGCAGAATATATAGTCTGGAGTACCTTAATGAGCACCTCTACAGGAAGTTACAGACATAAATGAGATGCTTCCTCTTAACACAAGGCAATAAGCTAAATGAGGAAAAATACTTCCTTACATCCTATTTAACAATGACTCATTTGGCAGTCCAGAGAAGGGGCTAAATTAAGGATTAGTTAAATGAGGATTAATTTTACTATTTGCCTTCCCTGCTTCTCTCAGGATCTTAAATTCCACCATCACTTTAACCTTCACATCCCTTGAGAATTTGTCCTTTTTTCATCAGTAACAAGCCCAGCAGGGCATCCCTCCCAGCTCTGACTCACTCAGGGATCTGTTTGACTCTGTCCCATTGGGCTGAATGGCCAAGGGGCTCAGGAAAGCTGATTGATATTCAGGAACACCCTCCTGAGAGCACATTCTAATGTGCAAAAAAGCTATCAAGTGTGGCAGAAGACCAACCTAGATGAGTCAAAAGCTCAAGTAAGTTACTGGAAGATCATATTTTTTACAAGCCATCAAGTATAAGGTAAATTGGCTTTCAGTAAAGGAAACCTTTAAAAATGTGTTCACTGCTCTGAAACCACAGCAAAATTAATAACTGTAAGAATTTGATTTCCAGTGAAATAAGGAGAAATGTCTGCACATATGAAAAGAAAGTCTTCATGAAGTATAAGGGCTCAGGAACAGCAAATGAAGGCTCATTTTGCCAGACTGCTGCAAACCAAAAGGCTAAAAAGTAGGAGGCAACCAACATATATCAGTACAACGCTAATAAAAAACCAAAAAAAAACCCCCAAATTAATTCTAAAGAATAAATACCTAATTTTTGAATAAACAGATTTTTTAAAAATCCCCTGGCTGATTGTTATTTACTAAATTACGTTATAGTGCCCAGACCTGTCCCATCTTGAGGTTTAAGCTCACACCTTTTTCCAGTTAAATGATTGAAATACATCCCTGGTATTTCAGGGCAGAATAAGTAACAGAGAGAAACAGGAAGGAAAAACTTAATTTATCAAAGAATTTTGCAGTTTCTCAGCCATATTTGTGCCCTACCTACAAAGCACAGCTAAAATTAATTATAATAAGCTGCTGGCGAAAATTATTGTAGAAATATCACTTAGATGCTTGCAGTGAATTTTATTCATAGAGCTGTTTGTTAGGGCATTTCTTTACTAGTTTTACCATAATTAAAATATAAACCACACTGCAGTTTAATTTTATTCCCCTTCTAAGGTCTTCAAGCAGGTTTTCCCCCAATTTTCTCGCTCATGCATCTCCACCCTCAGTCTCAGTGTTCTCTGCAAACAAATAGCAATTGTAAGCTAATAATTCTATAATACTAACAAGTTTATTTCACTAACAACATTGTGATATGTAATGCTGAAACCACAGAAAACAGTAACCCCAGTTAGCTAAGAGGGCTTTGAGGATTTACAACTACAGTGGCTCTCCAGTAGGGAAGCAGAAGATTGTGATTCCAGACAGTGTATTTCACTTTAGAAGCAAAGCTTTTTAAAAAAATGTTGCCTTACTTAATCAAGTTTGATTTCTCATTTTAATTCTTATTCAGAGCTGCTTCTTCACTCATGTGCAACACACTGAGCAAAGCACAGATATGTCTCCCAGAGATGCAGTGGTGACTGTCATAGGAAAGTCAGTGCTGACTAATAATTTAGCTTCAAACTATGTGGATCAGAATGCATAAAGATGGCAAGATTAACAAAATTCAGATTATCAATGTCCACATCAAGCAGTCAGACCTCAGCACTGCAAACCTGCTCAATGGACCACTCATTTGTCCAGTTACACTTTCTGCAGAAATCTGCATTGTGGCATTTACAGCTGTCAAACACACATCCAGCTGTGGTCCATTCAACAGATGTTATGGAAGTTTGAGCAGCAGAAACAATTCCTTTTAGTGTGATGTATATTATAAAATTACAAGCTTTATGTTCACGTAGAGTCGTTTTGTTCTCTTATGTGCTTGTGTCACACTTTCCCCTGCCTAAGTTGGAGACGAAATTTCTGGTTTCACATGAAAACATTTAATAGTAGTCATAAGCTGGAAATAGCTGGGAAAAATGCACTAAGATGGAGAGAACACATCTACCTTGAACTCATCACAAAGATCTGTACAAATATTTCCTTTCATTACAAGCTTTTCAGCTCCTTGTTCACCTCTACAGATATATTTGAAATTCAGTGGCCTGTAGACAGAGTGTGTCTAAACATCAGAAAACCACTAGTTCAGCAAATACATATATATCTAAAATTTCACTCACGAATCCTAAATCCATCAAAGTGATTCACAGCAAGTTTTAGGTGATTTCTAACAAATCTTATATATTTTCTACAGAGAGAAAACTCAGTTGTATGCTGGGAATAAGGGTGATTATCAAAGAATATAATCTTTCTAGTATTTTGGGGCAGGGGAAATCCAAAAACATTTTGCTACCAGTAACAGAACATGCACCCAGGATCAGCATGCATATTTCTATAATTCAATAATTTTAGCATTGAAGTCAGTCCCATTTCAGAAAAACAACTCAGTCAATTTTTTCCTTCTTATTCAGGATCCTGAAAATAACAGTTGGTGTCTTCCTCAGTTTAGATACCTTTTTTATAGATATGTAGCATCTCTTTTTCCAGTGTATGAATCCTCACAACGACAAAAAAAACCCCCACAGGCTTACATATTTCTTTCTTAACATGTCACCTTTTCCTTGTAAGAAAGAAAAAATAAGAGAAAAAGAAAGAAAACCAAAAATAATTTCCTTGCTTATACAACTCTTCCTCCTTCACCATCTAAAGAAATTTAAGATGATCATTATTATAAAAGAAGCATGAGAGCTAAACTGAATTTTCAGAGCAAAAGGGTGACAGCACCACCAAGTGGTTCTGTAAGGCAGTATTTATTACTGGTTTAATGCAAGGTAAAGCAAAACATTGTTCAGCTCTGTACAAAATGTTCTTTTTAAAACTAGTTTTAATTGTGACAAATTAGATCCTGTAGAAATATAATTTATTTTGAAGTCTATAATAAGTATAAGCATATTGAATTTTTTTATATGGTTAATTCTGTGGAATTACTTATATTTGATTACAATACTATTAAAGGAAGAGCATGATATTATTATTAATGGAAGAGAACCTTTCTAGCAGCAGGAAAAGTCTTGTACATTCTAACCACACTGGTGGGGGTCTGCAAGGGTTGGAGGGCCCTGATCTCCAGCACATCCTCTATGACCAGGGAAAATGTGAAAATGTTGGGCAGAGAGCTGCCTTATATCAGTTAGACCTAATTGCTCTGGCAGCTAAAAACGTGAAATGAACACCAACACGAATTCCACACAGAGGGGCATCAGCTCTGAAAAAAGAGCAGTCATTTGTGTGTCTAAAGGAATGAGATTAAATTAGTAACAATAAATATACAGCCCTGCTATGGAGATTAAAACATGCAGATTGCCACTTTAGTGTGAGATTTGTCTATACACCCGCTCTATCTGTAATTCCTGCTTCTCTCTTCTGGGGACAGCACTTGAAAAGTAACTGAACTTTACACAGAACAAGAGTAGCACATTTAGAAACATATCCCAAATATACTAAACATTTCTAATACCATAGCAATTGTTTCCATAATAATGAAAAGTATATATTCCCACAAGGTATAAAACCTTCTATGTTTTGCAAACCTAAATTTAAAAAAAAAAAAAAAAAAAAAGCAGTTATCTCATTTTATGCATATGCTGCTTTTTTGTATACATACCCTATTACAGGGCACTAAATCTCACATGACTGAAAAAAAGAATTGGAAATTATGAGCAATTTCAAAGATCACAGCTGACTGCACTGAAGAATGAGGATCTTTTTCTGAGTAAAAACTGAAATGCTGAACACTGGAAGTCATTTCTGCTTTTTAAACACTAGTTATACTATGCATTCTTAAGGAAATTTAGTTATTTGAATCCCCTGCTAAGTCAAATGAGCACGTTTCCAAATAAAAACACTGTGAAAGAAAACCTTGGAATGTAAATATGTCATCCAGACAGATGACAAGCATTTCTAGCCATATTCTAACATGTACAGAAGAATGCTTAGCACAGTCTACATTTACTCTACTTATTGCATAATTGAAAAAAATTAAAAGACATTTTTAACAGAAAGAGATAACCATCATTTGCATACTTAAGTTTATGTGTATAATTTAGTGACTTAAACTGAGATCTGTGCTTGCTACTCCCCAGGGAGCCATATATATTTACATATATACATACATACACTATTATTTAATATTTAACCATTCAAAAGATCCTAGACACCTCCCAATCTCTAGGTTGAACAGTCCAAAGCCTCTATGATATTTGATTAGGCATAATGCAGAAACTAAGAGCAGTTTCAAAGTTAAGAAAGAAACATGTTACAGCAATTAGATCATGTGATTTCTCAGTTACGGTTTTGCTCACAATGATGACTCCACTAAAGTAAAATTTTATGACGCAGGAACAAAATTCTTGAACGTAAAACAAAAAGAGTATATTGTCAAAAGAACTGCTTGAGGTAAGATGGCAGTTTGAACTCTTTAAATGGCATACAGTAAATCATATTTTTTGATATGCAATCATGTTCCTAACAAACAAAACATCATCCAATTTAAATATATCAAACCAGAAGATGGAATTTATGATAGAGTATTTTTTTAAAAAAATAACATCAACTTCTTTCTAAAGTCATTAAGATTCTTTCCTCCCTCTTTGAGGACAGATATGATGTAATATGAAAGTGTGAAGAACTAATGATTGTTCCCTGCAAATGTTCATGAATTAGTAGAGTGATTACGTATGCATCTGGATTAAGAGAACATGCAACATTAGCTTCCAAAGGACAAACATGACAAAACCCAGGAAATTGGCAAGTTCAGAGGTACTGTTAGTGACAAAACAGTTAATTAGTGCACTCATTAGTGCAAAACTGTTTGGTATAAAATGTTCAAGATTAGGGCCAATGTTCACTGTAAATCCCTTCTACAGGCACACACATTATGTATTTTTAACCATGATGTTCTAAGCATTTCTGAATTCTATTTACAAAAGTAAATGCAATTTTATTATTCGCCTTCATTTTAAATTGCCAAGAAGCATTCATAAAGAATATCATACTCTGTTCAATGACACTAGCAGTGAAATACTAGAGATGATACTACATTGATACAGTAATAATGGTGTTACTACCAGTACATCAATACCACAGTTGAATAAATTTTACCATGATAAAATGTAACTTCTGAAATAGTGAAATTCAGTATCTAAATATCTGTAAGTTAATGTAAATAAGTGAGTTATGGCCAACAAATGTGACAGTACTAAGTCGTACTTCTAGTTATTAAAGCTACTAAGTTTTAAAGATGGTCCAGTTCAATACACTTCTGTAAACTCAAAAACAATAGAACTGATGTTTTACATATACAAATCTTTAAAATCTTCAGTAAAAACAATATAAATTGACTTAACTTACTAACCTGTACACTATTCAGGTAAAGTATCCTATCTGCAATGGAATTAAAAATCTTTCTAAAAATACTGACAAAGACTGAAGAATATATTGATGCACTTTTAATAACTGTAAATCATCCAGCTCTTTATGTCAAGAAGTGTTGACAATACCAACTTCAAGGTCATTGTCAACTTGGTAAGTCATTAGCAAATAAAATATGGTTTAATTGGAGCAAACTCAGCAAGGAGCTGCATTATTTTAAGTGAACCCTGCAATATAACTTGAAGAAGAATTACTAATCGCCACTCCCGTTGACAACGAAATGGATGAAGAAGGTGCTTTGTAACTTTTTCCTCTGACTTTCCCATAATTAAATATGGAAATAGATTCTGTGAAGAATTAAAAGTCCCTGAGTGCATTAATTCAGGCACTAATGGACTGCCTTCCAGCAGTTACAGCACACAGGTAGTGCCCAGCATGTTGTCAGCATTAGCCGATGTATCAGTGTCAGACTCCAGCAGCACCTTTTAGTGTCAATACCCAGCCTTGTAAAGCAGATTTAAGCTGATTATACATGCTGTTTTAAGAGGATGTGTTTTTCACATTCTCAAATACTACCTGGAACTTGAAGTTTATTGATGAAACAGCTGGAATAAGACCTGAGATCCCATTGCCTGAAGATGTGTGCAGATGTATTACCGATACACGGTGATTATGCAGCCTTTACGACCACCTCAATAACCTCTAGCACAACAACCGTCAATGGTTGGGGTTATAATACTTATTTTTATAAAACACCAGTCAAAATAACCTCATTTGCATGTTGCTCATCTTTCCCAGCACAATACATCACAAACTCCCTAACACAATCATGCCATCAAGGGTGATAACACTCAAACTAAGGCAGTGTCTCTCAGCACAGACCTTTTTACTGCTGCTGCTTTGTTCACACACTCAGTTTTCTCACATTATGCCACAGAATTATCCACTCTCTCCAGCTCTTCTTCCAGACCATATTTTATGGGCAAGCAGCACTAGATCTGCAGAGCTCCCTGGTTCCAGCCTGAAACATCAGCCCTTCCACATTTTCAAAGCAACTGCCAATCTTTTCAAAGCACAGTAATATTCCCATAAGAGCAAGTGAAAATGAACAACTTTTTTGTCGGGTTTTTCTTTAAACTATTTCTGTGATATTTATAGAGCTCATAAGTTTTAATGCAAATGTTTCACCTATTTCAAAATAGGATTTTTGATTTATTTTTTCTAAGTGAAGCCTTTGCAGACATTTCTCTGGACCAGAGGGTCTAGGTCAGTAAAATAATGCAAATTTTTTGCTCTTCCTTGGCATTGCACGTGGGCACCAATCCACTAAAGCACTTCTGTATGTCCAGATCTTAAAATATGTAAGCATTCCTAGTGTAGTCAAATGCAATAGCTAACTATGTATTTAACTATTAACATCTAAGTGCTTTGCTGGACTTAGGCCTACATTTGTTTGACAGTAAAAACGTGCTTTGGGAATTTATGACCTCTCAAAAATATGTAGTCACAGTAAGGGAAAAAAAAAAAAAAAGCAGCAGCTTGGGGACTCTTAGATTAGGCTTTGAAGGCACAATGAAGGAGCTCTGGCAAAAAATAATGGTTACGTAAAATAAAAGTAAGGATCCAACCCAACATCAGATAGTGTCACTTCTCCAGGGAGAAGATAGGGCCAAAACAGCTGTTGCAAGCGCTATAAAAGCACTCAAAATAGTTTATGAACCACTTAAGAGCTTATTTATTGCATCTGCTTTTCATGTTGTTTCTTGTTGTCCTACTATATTTTAACTGTGAATATTCTTTAAATTATTTAAGTTTACTTACTGCTGTTATTCAAGCGAATTTACAGTAAACAAAAATATAAAATAGGGCATTTTGCTTACAAGAAAGTACGGTCAAAACCCCCAGAAAACAGACTTGGTTTCAGACCATTTGGAAGCTCTTTCTCTCCTTAGGATCATAACACTTTACCTCTGTGTGTTCTGATACACGTGATGGCTATTACTGCTCAAAAAACATTTCTACAAAAAGTAATTTTTAAGAAAAACTTGCATCTGCAGCATGTTTTCTTCTGATAAATATAACCTTGCAAACAAGTCCTTTAAAAAAATTAAAAATTGTCTAGGAAAAACAGGAAGATGACAAGACTCAGGCTTGATTACTTCTACCCATGGTAGAATCAGAAACATATCAAGAAAAATAAAACATTTTATTAAAACCAACAGTATAGACACGCATTTCTATCTGAAATCTGATTAAAACAGGGCAATGAATCTGAAATGTCAAAAAAATTTACAAAATACACAACCAGAAACAAAGAGGAACTGAAAAAGAAACAGAGACACATTGAAACTATGCTGCAACATTTCTATAATTTATTTGTAAAAAAGAGTAGTTAGAGAAAGGGTAATGACTGCTGAGAAAGGACTTTACTTAAAGTAGTGACCCACTTAAACATTTTGGTCTGATTATGAGTCAGTTCCATAAAGAGAAACTAATAACTAGAGTCTTGAAAGATGACCGTCTTTTCCCATGAAGGTGTTCATTATTTCCAGAAAGAAAGAAACAGAACTCCTCTTTGTCCTCAAAAGTCTTACTCAAAAAAAAAAAAAAAAAAAAAAAAAATCAAGATATAAATATTGTAGGTAAATTAAAACTAAAATCCTTTAAAAACTTTTTTTTTTATCCTTTTATGTAGGATAACTACCTCAGAAGTAGCCAAATTCTTTAAATACCACCATTCTAGAAAATAAATCAACTGAAAGCTGTCATGGTAAAAGATCAAGATTAAGATACCTTATAGCCTCTAGGAACACAGATCCAACAGAAGTTTCCTGCTCTTCTTACAGTCATTTTCAGCTGCACTGTATGAGTGTTGGGCAATGTTTCTTCTATACCAATAATAATATTTGCAAAATAATTCACATTCATACAGAACTCTCCACCAGAGAGTTCTGAAATTATTGTACACTCACATACACCAGAAGACAGAAGAAAATACTCCAGTTCTTAGATTTTTGACAGTGATACAATGGTCAACATTGCTGTTTTAAGTCTAACAACAGGCTGTCTTTCAACATCTTCAGTCAAATTTAGATTTCAAAAAACTTTTTTCAATAAAATATACAAAAGAAACACAAATTTGCAATAAGAAAAATCACTTGCACATTCTATGAGCTCCCTTTACATTTCATATCTCCTTTCCTAAAAGATGAAGCATACAGATAGCTAAAATATTACCTGAAAGCAGTATTAGGAAAGTTTCCTAATCTAGAGATGGAAAGCTTACTACAGACTGAAATTCCACCCACATTTCCAGTATTCCATTGTTTTAACCTCAGGGTCAATTGAGTACCACAGAGCCACTCACCAACTCCCCCACCAGGAGGATCAGGCAGAGAATTGGAAAAGTGAGAAAACTCGTGGGTTGAGATGAAGACAGTTTAGTAGGGAAAGCAAAATTCAGGCACATGAGCAAAGCAAAGCATAGAATTAATTTGCTGCTTCCCATGGGCAGGCAGGTGTTCAGCCATTCCTGGGAGAGCAGGCCCCATCCCGTGTAACAGGGACAAGACAAAGGTCACCAACCCAAATGTCCCCAGGCTGCATACACTGAGCATGTGGTGGCCATACCTTTGGCCAGCCAGGGCCAGCTCTCCCAGCTGTGTCCCTTCCCAGCTTCTTGTGCCCCCCAGCCTCTTCTCTAGCAGAGTGGTGAGTGAGTCAGAAAAGGCCTTGACATTGTGCAATAATGAGAATTTCTCTGATTATACATTTGATTACTTAAAGAATATTCATTTTGCTTATTCAGTGTTGAGAAAGCATGATGCCTTGTATTTGGGCAACAGCATCCACAGAAAATACAGTTCCTAACAGAAAGTGAAATACAGTTGTGGCTTTGGTCTCCACGTGGCTCTGCTGCCCCCTAATGCATTTCTTGGAAGAATAATTACAGGGGGAAAGAGTAACCAAAAAGAAGGAATTCATTATTCTCCTCTACATTATGTTTAATTATGAACTATAATTCACTGTATGCAATTACTGCTACTCAAGCATACCCTTAGCATTTATGACAATCTACAGCTGACGTTGCTACTTCAGAATCATCTGTAATAAGGAACAGTGAAGAGTAGCTGTTGAGGGCCTTCAAAGGGACTCTTAATCTGTAATTTGAGAAGATGTGACAAAACCACTCAAGAACATGGTTTATTACAGTACTGTAAAAATCTATTTTACAACAGAACTTGAGAATTATAACCCAGAGTTTACAGAATGTGAATCTGTCATGTCTCAGAATGGTTTTAAAGTAGAATTGCTAATCTATGAAATATCTTGTAATATGAGAATAACTTGTTTTTCCAGTGTAGATTTGACACCAGATTTACAGCATAACAGCTCTAAAAGTGATTTAACGATCTAAAAATTTTATAACAAAAAATTAGCTTTTGCCACAGATTGATACAGACCTGCCAAGTGCTCTGTTAGCATGAGTCCCACAAACAAACACCACCACCTTTTGAAAAAGGCATTGATATATCACTACCCTGACCTACTTTAACTAAAGATAAAAATGACAAGAATTATAAGGAGATAAAGACTTTAAACAGGCAAGAAATCACTGATAAGTTTTTGATTGTAGTATTGACAACTCTGCAAGCAGACTTCTTTGCAAGATGCTGTAGATTTGGAACTTGTATTTTTAATATTAAGGTTTCCAAGCATTAGTGTAATGTCTGACACTTCTCAGAATAATAACAACTACCACAATATATTAGCATCCTGAAAATACAACAGAAGTATCAAAGCTCATTACTTTATAAGTCATTACTTTCCTAAAATAATCAAATCATGAAAAAAGTTAAATAATTCAAGAATGTCCTTTATTCAACAGGTCTCACATATCAAAATCTTACATGAAATGCTAGAACTTCACGAGTCTTCTGCAACTGCCCTCCTGTAGCTTAGAAAGCAGTATCAAAAGTCAACCTACTGCAGGACTTTATTACAGACATGAAACATGAAATCTCTTTCACATACTTTATCTATTACTCCCTTTCTTATGAAGGGATGAAAAGGGAGGGGGAAAAAACCTCGTTAATTTATGAGCCATTTGTACTTTTTCAAGTGTAATTTAAGGCTGAGGAGGATTCAGGAAAAAAGAAAATATCTTCATTGCTCATCAATGTTTTTCATACATTATGACTGATTCTGTCATTCTAGCACAAAATTTAATGCAAACTGCTTTATCACCTATTCCCACTTCAGAATGTAGATAGCAGTCAGCTTGTCTTAAATGATTGCACAGTATGAAAACACATGAAATACACAACTATAACATGGATTTTTCATTGCCACTTAGCTCAATGCTTTGGACAATCTAATTCTTTCCGTAGTTGCATTGTTTTATGTATTTCGCAGCTGCAGGCACTGATATTACTTCAAAAGTCATGCTATGCTTTTGCTCTGTAATGTTTATCCTGCATATTATAGTTCCAATAGCTGAATTTGCAATTTTGTTCTTGTCAGAAGAAGTTAATTATACATCTAAAGTGGGTTCCATTTCAAGTTATAAGCATCACTCTTCTTTGAGAGTAATAAGAACTACTGCCTGAGGCAAACAGCATCCCTGCTCAGCACCCAGTAGCAAGAAACCCTGTTCCCATACATTTATCTTTGCTAGCAGCTAGGGAAAAGAAAAAGAGTCAAAAAACCTCCATACAATGCTTAGAAACACTCAAGAAAGCATGGGGAAGATCAGACTCCTGCACCATCCCTAGAGGTACTTAAAAGACATGTAGATGTGGCACTTCGGGACACAGTTTAGTGGTGGACTTGGCATTGTGGGGTTAGGGATTGGACTCAGCCACCTTAAAGGTCTTTTCCAACATAAATGATTCTGGCTTTTTGGGAACAGGACTGCAATTGCAGCCCTTTGTGATGCGAGGATGAAAGAGGGAGAAGAACCTAAAATGCATCTCTTTCCCCAGATTACACAAGAGTCACATTCTGTTCTGATTTTTTTTCACCTGATCCCCACTTCACTTCCCAGCCAGAATACCCGCATGTCCATGTGACACCAACCTGGAACCTTCAGCCTTGAGACATCACAAAATTGTCATGGGCAGGCCAGGCTCTATCTAAGGCAGGAGGGAGGAAAACATCATGCAGCAGCCAGAATTACTGTTTTAGCCACTCTGATCTTTGATCATGTAACTCTGCACCCTTTTGCCCTAAACATTTCACTGGAAAATTTCACTATGTCCCTTGTTTTTTCGCATTGAGAAGACATAAATCACAAACAGTGCTTTCCATACATCTGTTCTATGGAACTCAACACTACATAAGCTTCCATCTTGGCTGTAACTTTTCAAGATGAGTAAGCCTAACCTACCTAATGAATCCTTTAAAAAAAGTTCTTTCAGATCTGTGATCATCCTTGAAGTCCTTCTTTGTATATATTTAAATTTTAAAATACACAGTATTAAAATACAGTATCAGAAAACGGGTGAACAGAACTTCAGGTAACAATAAATCTGCAGGCAAGCTATGGCATTTATACAAGGGCATAAGCTTTTACTGTTTGTTTCCCCTTCCTTTTCTAATACCTCTTAATAGTCTAGTTGCCTTTTATTTTTTTTAACTGCTACTGTGTTTTGAGGTAGCATTTGTTTAGAACAAATTGTTAAAATTTGAAATTCTTGAGCAAAAATTCAGTGACACCAGTTTTGATGCAGAAAATGAAGATTGGATCCCAAGTGCATTTTTCTTCACTAAATCTCACATGCCATTTTATCACTCCATCACACATTACTATGAAGTCTTTCTACAGTTCTTGGCAACTACATTTCATTTTTGCTACTTTGTATAAAGCAGTGTAGAGTGCAAACTTTACAACCTTGAAAGCAGTGTAGAGTGCAAACTTTACAACCTTGGTCATTCCCTTTTTTCCAGATCACTTATGGAAATATTAAATATCAGTGAACCTAGAATAAATTCCTTGAGACTTCCTTACACAGTAAAGTTAGGAATTTCTCATATTGTTTTCTGTTTTGTTGACAATTACTAAGCCTTTATACATAGAATTTTAATTTCTTTAAATTTCATTGGTAAAACCAAAGTCTTTCTCTAAATGTTTAGAGAATAGATAAATCAAATTTACTTCTTGTTTCTATTAGAAAAACAAGTCATATAGATACTCATCTGTTACTAACTAAATTATAATAATTTACATACCATAGTCACTTAAGTCATTAGTTTCATAAGTGAGTTTCATTAAAACAGTTAAGATATAAGTTCTTTGTTATATTGTTAATATTTTTAAGAGGCATGCGTAAAATAAAATGGTGAAAGTCTGTACTTTGGGAAGGTCTCTCAGCATCACTTGAATTGACTTCTCTTTCAGGATCTCATGCACTATGCACTAATGCACTATTTCTCCGTCTTTATAAATTGTTCTCTTGTTAGTTCATTAGGCTACAAGGACGTTTTTAGCTACAGAAAAATCTGTAACTTCAGATAAGTAGCAAAAAATCATTCAGTAAATATGACAGCCATCAAAAACAACAAATGCAAAACTGATTTTTAAACATCAGATAACATTCACCTTCAGGGGCTACATTATAAGAATGTTACTACAGAAAAATAAAAGAAGAAACTAAGGGAAACAGGACACATGAGATTAATAATTATAGCAAATTATTCCTTCCTACATTTTTTCCATTGTTGGCCAACTTACCTGAAAGAAGAGGAAATTCTATTCAAATCTGTTATAAGAGTGCTGCTGATTGTTGCCAGCCTAAGTACAAGGTTTCAAACTTTACATCTCCAACTCCCCACTATTGTTTACCCCTGAAGTTGCAAGGGGACTTAAACAGGCTAAACTGGGATCAGTATCATCACATACAGTAACATAAGTAGAAAGTGTTAGATCAACAAAAATATTGAGAATAATTTTAAGACTGAAGCTGTTTCTCTATGAATAAAGCAATGCCTAATGGCAAATTTATTTTCCACTGAGATTTCATTGTGCTCATGTTACTGTCTGGGTAACAGAACTATTGCAGTAGTTTCAATCTATTTGTCACTTTATTTCTAAACAGCAGTAAAAGTCAAACAGATCAAGAGAAGAATATATCATAATAATTATCACTATTCAACAAGGCTCAAAGAGGCTAAACTATCACCTGGGATGATTTTTACTAATGGCTGTAAATTATTATTATTATATGTGCTGTTTCCATCTTTGTTTCCCAAAAGGTCTGAAGTGACAAATGCTGACCACATAACATTTTCTGCTCCCACACCCCCGTGGCTGAGCTACGCAGACACTTCAGACCTGCACAGCACTGCTTTCCAGGCTGCTACAACTGCCTCAGTGTTTGCTCTCAAAATGCAGTGCTCTCTTCAAACTCTTCAAACATGCCTTCTTTCTGCTTGCACCCCAGGAACAGCTAGATGAGCTGTTTCTTTGCACAAGGTCTGCCACTAAAGAGTACAGATTACTTCCTAAAGACACTTTATACCACGTCCTGGGAGATCTTTTCAAAACACGGAGAAACATGGGAAGATAAATGAAGGAACACATTTTCTCCTTTGACACTAAATTTGAACTCAGAGGGATTTCATTCTCCATGGAATTATTTTTCCTTACCATTAGGCCGGAGTTTTTTTCGTGAAAAATACATAAAGGGCAACATACAAAGGTTAAAAATCATCACTGATCCTCATTGGTTCTAAGAATTAGCATTTCTTGCCAAAGTTTTTAACGACAGATTTGTAGAAAGACTGAAAAAGCAGCACACAACGGCAGGAGAAGAACTACTACAGAGGTGGCTATAGATGGCGCATTTCCCCAATATTTCTCAGGCTACGTGAATAAACTGAATTCTGCCCACTTCACCATTCCTAACATGACGCAGCAGAAAGCTTTACCCTTTCCAGTGCTTTCAGGGAAAAAAAAAATAAAAAATAATTTAAAAAAAATTATAAATAGTATCTTCATGCTACTGCAACTCCAAGAATTATCATATCCATACTGCACTCACATGAAATCACACTCTATCAGCATGTGTTCCAGAATTACACACAGTAAGGATCACTCCAAAAAGCTGCTACAACTGGAAACCAACAATGAAAGTCTTCCCTTATAGGAGATATTCTTCCCGTTTAGGAGAAGTATTCATGATTTTTATTCGGGTTACATATGTGAAATGCTCTCACGTGAAAAGTGTCTCAGATGTGGATCAGAGTTCAGCCAGTATGAGACACTGACCCAGGACAGCCAGACCCTGTGCCAGCAACTGCATTCAGGCTATTGGAGCCTCTGCTTCTCTCATTTCTGGAGAAGGCTTTGTGCAACAGAAGCTACAGACTTCTGTTCCTCCCTTTTTCTGGTATATGTGGGCCTGATATTTCTGAATCTGTAAGATTTTCAGCCTGTCAGTGGCTGATTTTGTGCTCTTGGGAAGATTTCTTGGGAGAGTTTTTCTTTCGTACAAATTCCTGTAAATAACCATAACATTTAAGTTCTCAAAACTACCTCTCTCCCAGTTGTCGTTTGTTATTTAACCAACGGAGAGAGGTGTCCATTATATGGACCAATAATGTGCCTTTTTAGCACAGCATGTTATAAAAAGGTTGGATGAATTGTAAATAAAGCCTTCTGATCTTTCTTCTACCTTGACCTGGAGTCAAGCTCTTTATTTCATGTCCAACAGTGACAGGTATCACCTTATTTGAGTTGGATGTAGCCATATGTATCTACCTGAGGCTGGAAAGAAACTGCTAAGGTATAAAAATCTCAAAGAAAGTAAGCCAATAAAATAGAAGCATTTTTTGTCTCCAGTGAAAATTTACATAATTCACACAAATATCCCCATAGAAAACTGTTTTCATTCCATGAAACTAACAGATACAAGGTTTGCCAAAATACCAGAATAAATAAGAGTAATTGTATTTTGGCTGGTTTACATGAGAAGTCCCAGGCTTCAAATTCAGTATCAGACACAGCCATCAGACATGAAGGAAAGTTTTCTAGTTAAGAGTGTTTTATAAAACTTGTAGAAATAAACTCATGTAAACAGATACTTTTAAAAAAAAACTTTAAAAATAAAGCACTAAATACATTTAAAAGAGGTGCCCAAGCTGTGTGAGAACATGCTTTAGTAATGCTGTATTACTATTTCTGATGCACCTAAAATCATGTAGACTCTGAATTTCACTATACAAAGATGTTGGTTAAAGACAATGTAGCAGTGAGAGATGAGTATATTTAAAGTTAAAAAGAAAAAAACCACAGGGAAGAGAAAGGAAAAATGGCTTATTACAAAAAGAACAGTGATCAGGGAAGCTGAAGATCATCAAATCACCATGAGAATAAATTATAAATGTTTTAAGATAAAGCAGATGAAATAGTCCAGACTTCTAATCCTGGGCCAGATGTTTTTCTTTTTGTTGGGAATATTCCCAAGAGACGATTTTCCTTATCATAGCATTTCTTTCTACATCCTGCTGCACATTTGGCATCTGTGTCATATTTCAAGCTTGTCATGTGAAAAAACCTAGCCATAGCTTTCCACCAGAATTCTCTCGGCAGCTCAGACCTCGCTGTGCTCACATTATCTTCTTCCAATCTGCTGTGAGATTTTTTGATTCATTTTCTTTTCCCATTGCAGTTGAAATTAATGTAGCCAACAGGGTTACTGAATGGTAAATTGTATGCATTGCGTTTGTCTGGAGAAAAGGAGAAGCTGGTCTGGTATAAAGACATACTTGTTCCAATTCTTTTCCCTAGTTCCAATACTGTCTTCTAATTTTTCATGCATCTTTTCTATTTATCGTTACTTATTTATGTATTTCAGTTGCATCCAAAACATCAAACTAAGGACTGATTTCTCCATGCAGTTAAATACAGCTCATACACATGAAAAACACAAAGACTTCTGCAGATGGAGAAATGTCAATGCCATCACCAGAACAATTTTTAAAATATGCAAGTTGCTTTGGTGAGTGCAGTCCCAGATTTACACTTCATACAGCCACAATATGTTACTAACAATTGCACAACATCTACATGCTATGGAGGGTGCGAAAGTACCATGTTGTATCACTTGCTGAAGCTTAAAATTAAGTTTCTAGAGAGAGGGGAAAAAAGCTAAAGAAGTGGGGTTTGAGTTTTCATTGTTTACTTGTTTTAAAGTTTGTTTAGCCAATCAATGATTCTATAAAAGAAAAAGATGTTATAAACAAGAAGCATTATATTATATTACATTACAGTTGTGATTCAGGAGACGTTCTCAGTTTTCACACCATGTAATATAAACACATTAAATATTGTAATCTCTCCAAAGGGGTGATTATTACATATAAAATGCTTTGGAGGTTGCCTGTGACCACTTAGCATTTTCCATTAACACACAATGTGTGCATCTAGATATCTATGCCCTTTGCATTCAACCATGCATGTAAAAAAGAATTGCAGGGGGTTTTGCTATTCTCTTATCACATGAGCACAACTAGAAACAAAAATCTATTACTACAAACCATGGAGTCTCTCATAAGAATACTGAAAAATGATTCATATTAGGAAGAAAAAAAAATGCTTATTGGCATCCAAGATTGTCACAAGTCCACTCCTCTCAAATGAAGCTGCTTAAACAGTATAACCTACACAGCTAGGTGAATTTAGTACCTTCTACTGTTTTCATTAGGAATTATAAAAGCAAATACTGACAGTATAAATGTGCCACCAGAGCAATCTCATCTCACCTGTAAACTTTAAGAAATTGGTGGCATTTTTTTCACCTAATAGATGAGAAACTTCTCTTTCAAGCTAAGTTCCATAGTCTTACAAAATAGATAAAATATATTAAAATGATGGGGGTTGATAATCACTATATTCAGAATGCTGGAATTTTTCTGTATTGTTAGAACCATAGTAATTTCAAAAGAAAAATAAAACTATTCTGGAAAACACTACTACTACTGAGTTTTATTAGGTTGAATAAGACCCACTGAATTATACCATGGAGGCTACACAAATATAATATTGAAGGCTTTAGTAAAGTTAAATAGTATAGGGAGGAGGGGGAAATCAGTCTTGTCTCATTCATAATGCCATGAGGTGTAAAGCAAGCACGATGAAACCAATGCACAATTTCATACTCATAACTATGAATGGGATCAGGATGCAGCACCAGCAGTTACAAAACAGGCAATGGGATCCAAAGCCACTCCTAATTCAGATGCAGTCAGAAGTCTTAACAGAAGTCAGCTTCCCCTTGACAACTGCTCAGCAGCTGGTGGGAACAGAGAGCACAATGTTCTTACTCCAGTTGCCAGTGAACAGCTGCCTGGCTTGGAAAAAAAAAAGCAGCATCACACACTGTCAGCAAGAAATCAGCAGACTCAGCAGTTCTGTCCTTATGGTCAAAGCCATATGGCTGCAGTAAGCCTCACAACAGCCCTGAACTAACTAGCCCTCTGAAAATTTCAGCATCAGCCTTAGCTCAGGACCATAGTAGTACTGTCACATAACCTCACATAATTGGCTTTAAGAGCAAGCTGTGCTTGCCCATGGGTGCCTGTAACACACCTTGTGGGTGTATATGGCACATGTCACCCCAGGACACCCTTTATCACCTTCCACCAAAAAATCAGTGAAGTAAGTAGAGAATTTGTTCATTAAACCTTCTGCTAAATGGGCATCCACAAAATCCTGGACTAAATAAGTTAAACAACTAACGAAACCTTGAAGTTACCAAACTGAGCCTTTAATAAATCCAAAGTGGGCCTTTTCCCAGTAATTTCTTATCACTGGAGAAACAGGAACCTGAGAGCAAGACAAGAGACGGAAGGAAAATGACTCAAGCTTCCAGCTCCTCAATGTTCTGAGCACGCAGAGGTATCGCTTCAGTGCCACCCAAGATCCCACCCACATTCAGAAGCAGCACGGATTGCTAAGCCTGAGCTTGGATGCCTGAGCTGCTGTTACACTCCCTAGCTGCAGGCTTGCCAGGCTGCAGCCTTCCTCAGCCTGTGCCTTCAACTCACACGTTACGTGATCACTCACAGCACCTCTATAAATTGCCACCAGTGCAGAATACCTGTGTTCAACACTCACATCACCCAGCTGAAAATCACCCACACTCTAAAGCTGCAGGATACTTAGGATCACCTACTTTCAAAGGAAAAATTGGATTTTTCTCAGAACTGAAGCAAGCTGAATTCAATCTGGTTCACCAAGCCAAAAGAGACTCTTGCACAAGCCTGCACAAATGCAAAATCCTTCCCCTATTAAAATACCATCAAACTCTACAGCACCACTAGAATTCATACTTGGATCAGCATGTGTCCTGGACAATTAGAGTGATATTTGCTCTCAGTCCTACACTTATTATTCTATTTTAGGAACTAAAAGGCTTATCCCTTCTTCCTTGTCTCATCAGTGGCTTTCTGCAGCCTGTGGCCTGTTTCCATGGTAACCATAAAGCCAAGTGGAATGTCCAGATGCCATGTGGAAATGCACTTCCAGCAGCAGGCAGCAAGGAGTCAAGGTGAAAGGACTTCATGGATATACATTTCTCAAAGCCTTTAGAAGTTAAATCAACATGACAGGGATGAAGGGGAAAGGGAGGGTCCAAAGCTAAGCAAAAAGCAATTACAAGAGGAAAAAGAAGGGAAAAAAAAATAAAAACTAAGACCAGAAAAGTGAAAAACTAATTGGAGTATAAGATGAAGAGCTGTGACCCACCTCTAGAAGCAACATTTGCATCAGAGAAACAAAAATATTTGTTCTTTGTTCTGCAAAGACATGTACATAACCAATATAGGACTTGCACAATCGGGGTTTTGTTAGGTTCTTCCCCTTCACTTAGTGTTGGACACTTATTTTTAAAAAAGCACTAGTTATTTTACAGAGAGGCTTTTACTAAAATCCCACTGTTAATCAATCCCCTTTGGGATATTTGATAGCATGCCAGCAGTATTGTGAGCTCAGAGGCAAACAATGTAGGCATTTTACACAGCAGGGACTACAGGCTCTACAGCTGCATTCCATAACTTCCCCCTCTCCCCCCTCTAATACTCAAATAGCACTTCAGGAGTCTCCTTTTCCTGTGCATGAACCCCCTTCCAACTTGTAAATGAGCTTCTCATTCCCATTTGTGGATGTACAGCACCATTAGGTAATTCAGCCCTTAAGTACAGGCAAAGTTACACTAGAAATTACTTTTCTGGAAGAGTAACAGGAAAGAAACAGCAAGTCAGCACAACTTGCCTGATCACCGTGGACAAGGGCTTGTGAAGCTCAAAAATATTTCAGTGTACTCCAGCTAGCAGCCGCATGCACATCTAATGTCCATAGAGTCTGTTGGAGCTGGCAGGAGAGTAGAAACTGCATTAGGGTGAATCCAGTGGAATGGCAAAAGGCTGACTTTGTCCTTCTGAGCTCCTATGTTTTGCCCAGCCTGTATTTATTTACTTCCACACCTTTCCCTCCTCTGGAAAATAAAGTGTAAATCTTTCTTTTGTCTTTCAGTTTAAGCCAGATCTCTCCCAGGAAAATCTCAACTCAATATTAATAAATATAGAAATAAAAGTAATGCACTGTAGATGTAACAGAACACTTGCCAAATAACATATGCTATTATTCCACTAATACATGTAAAAAAAAAAATGGAAAGGAGGACACACCATATTAGCACCTCCAAAAATGTAAATTCTTCAGGAAATGAAAGACCTTAGCTAAGGTCTATAGATGCTGCTAAAGTGCAATGATAAAGACACAGCAGTGGCACAGTATTTAAGATCCAGCCTACATGCCTGAAGGTTACTGATGAGATGGGAAAGAAATAGTTCTTTTGTTTTAAACACACGTATAAAGACAGTTCAAGAATAAAATCTGAGTAGTGACTGATAAGCCAAATCAGCACTTTATAGAAGTAAAGATCATTCCCAAAATGCTAAGCAACACTGTGCACTTCTACTGTTATACTTGGAAAAATATATTATGTAAATGTTTCCTCTAACATGAGACCAAACTTTTACAAATATTTTCTGAATTACTGATTTTTTTTTTTACAAAATACAAATGTTTTGCCCAGGTGTCTGACTTTGTATGATAAAAACTTTTTTGGATACTTCCAATTTTAATCTCAAATCATATTTTCAAATGTTGGACTTCTTTCAGTTATTTAGTTTTTAGCAAAATGTATTTCTCAGACATCTTCAGAACCATATCCAACTTAGTTCCACTTCATTATATATATTAAAAATCCCCAAATCTATGAAAACTTTTCAAATTCAAGCATAAAATAGAACAATTTTAAACATGGGAAGGAGATGAGTGTCCCAGTGATTAAATACGCATTGATGTTTAGTTCACTTTTTCTGCTTTCTCTTTACCTTCTGTGCCTAACTTACCATGGACAACCACAGCTGCAGCTAGCCTGTCCTGGAGTCTGTTTTCTTCTCAAACAAAGCTTCCATTCCTCCCACATAAAGCATTCACAACAGAGGATCCCAAGGAAAGACTTTTGAGGTTTCAGCCATCTTATTCAATAATATGATCTGACTGTCCCTTCCATTTAGCTTTTAGGAAGGATGTCCATGCACTTGAATTCATCTTGAATGAAGTGCACAATTGCTTCCTAGTGCCTGCTCCCACATAATGCAGTTTCATCCCCTGCTTCGCAATTCTAGCTCACAACTATCTCAGTTAGAGTACATTCTGCTTAGATTTTTCTGGACCTTTTGAAAGACCTCTGGAAATGGAAAGGTTAGCGTATAAACCACGCATGTTGCATCACAATTCATCAAATTTACTTACTGCTTCATCAAGTTACTTACTGCTTGCCCTAAAACCACAGAAGCTGACAGGTACCCTATCAGCAGTGTACAACGTCTGTGTTAATGATATCAACCCAAACTTGCATGGGCAGTTTTAGCTGCTGAATTATCTCAAATACCCAAAGGCTATTTCAGCTTTGACATTACACACAATGAATCAGGGAGTCCTCATACTCTGCAATACCTTCCAGCTTCCTCCCCCACACAGTTCCTTCCTCCTCCAAATCACCACAACAGACCAAGCTTCCAGCACTCCCTTGTGCAAGCTAACACTACCATCTCATCAGAGAACTGAAAACAGTCTTCAGCCTGCTCCCAAATGGAAACTGAACCCTAGAGAAGGTGTTTTGCTGGGCTGGCATGCATTCAGCTGAAGAATTATGGAATGAAAGCTCATATGTCTGGCTCCTTCCAAGCTAATTTCTTACCATGTGCTTAAGTGGCATTTTCCTTGGGGCTCTCTGCTGTATCAAAGGCTTTACATATCAGGTGCAGTGCAGTGCAAAAGCCTGCAGTCACCTTAGACCATCACTGCAACGAAGCTAATCAGGTCTTTTTAAAAATCTGATTGATAGGGAAGTCATATTCGTGCACCTCAGTTGCCTGGTGAGAGACCAGAGGAAACCTGGGCAAGGTTTCAAGCTTTGGCTCTCAGCCAACTCTGCAACGTTCTTTGGTCTCTATGTTTCAATCCTCAATTCCTGAATTTGCCAAGTTACACTATTTCTTTGCTACTCTCAGAAATTGAGACCAGATTATAGTCTGGCACACTGCTGACAGTTGAGCATGTCATCAATAGAAACAGCAGTTAACAGATTCACATCCTTTAATTTCTCTGCTGACTTGAGGAAAGAGCTAGAATGGCTGATATTTTAATCTCTTCTTTTACCTACTTAGAATTAAATATTCGTAAACCAGAATTTCAAATACAATGAAGAATTCAAACAACAGAACACCTGAGGTAGTGTTACAATATTTTTGACTCTTTATGGCAGAATTTCCAACTGTTTTATAAAATAGTCTTCTAGCCCAGATATTAGAGAACACTGACTTTCAGACTTTCTCAAGTAAGGCCATATCACATCAGTATTCATACAGACAAAACACTCTTCTTTTGTATTCTCACTAGAATTTGCTTTGTCTTAATGCTGGGGGCTTTTCATCTTTAGCCTTAAATTCCAATGAACAAGAAATTGGCATGCTACCAATTTAAAATGCCTCATAGGGTTTTGGCTAGGTAAGGACCAAATATTTCATACCTTTAACTGTTCAAATGAAGTTTTTTTTCTTTCTTTCTCTCTAGTTCTCAGCTGTCTCTTGGCCAACAGTGATGGATGAGTAGTTCTAAGGTGCATATTTCAGACTTGCTTGAGCTTTGGATAATGAGATTTCTTTTCCTGCAGGTAAACTCCACAGCATCCTCAGAGGTGGGTCACTTAAGTTGTCTACCAAAATTCCTTTTTTCGTCCATTACAGTAAAATAATCATCACAAGGAGTTCTCTCTTCAAAGATAAATTCGTATCAACTGAGGCAATCCAATTTCTTGGCTCTGCCTTCTGCACATAGGATATTTTCCAAGCCTGCTCTTATTTTACACCATTACTTACCTAAGCTCTTTGGATATTCAGACATCTTAGGCAGAAGGCAGTCTGAAACATTTTTCTTTGCTTGCAAGCTAATTATTTCGTTCCTGCACAACTTTACAGCATCTTATCTCAGCATTTTCCAAGCTGACCAGCAGCTTCCATGTCTCCTTCATTTCCTGGACAATTTTCTGGGCCATGACAGCCAGGTCACTGAGCACCTCATCAATCCAATCTGTCTTGCTCTTACAGACAGAAAGAGCTCTGTGATTTGGCTTCCACATTCACTCAGACACTTTAAATTGCAGGGTCAACAGAGTTTTTATCTCCCCTGACAAAGTATTGGAGATATCCCAAAAGAGACTGGGAAAGAATATTTTAATTCATTTTTCAAAATCTCTAGTTTCCTGCGTCATTTCTTGAACTCCTTTTAGCTTTTTTTTTTTTTTTTCCTTTCAGTGCATCCAGCATCTCTAACAGTTCTGTTTGGGCTTACAGGGAATATCAATTCAGTAACCTTTTTCCTGGAAACACTCTTACTTTGACACCAGCATACCAAAATTTAGCCTTCATCTAATGGAGAAAATTATAGGGTCTCTGTGTAGGTTGAACAGTTCAGGTAGCACTTTCATTGTTTCAGATGTTATGGCCCTTAGAAGTTACTGAAGAACAGGGACAGGGTCAGGAAGACCCACTATTGTCCAAGTGGACAAGACCATCTATCTGTCCAAATACCTGCCTTCTGTCTGTCACTAACATAGTACCTGAGCAACAGGCTGACTGTGGAGGGCATCAGCAGGCAAAGCCAGCAGCCCAAGGTTACTGGGATACAGCCAAATTTTCTCTACCTGCCAATCCCTTCTCTGTTGGTAGCTGGAGAACACAGAAGTCGTTCCATAAGCTCTGCATCGTGCCTGGGCTGTGATGCTGCTGCTATGGCACCTGTAGGGCTGTCTCCTCCTGCCTGGCACAAAGCAGTGACCGCTCATCTGCAGAGCGGCATTTCTGTGACAGATAAATCTTAAAACAAACAAGAACAAAGCCCCACACACCACAACATTGAACTAAGCATGCCCAGACAGAAAGAAAAATTGCACTAGTCTAAGGACTACCTCTTGTCTGGATCAGTGCCACAAGATACCAGACATTGGAAGGAACTAATTGAATTCTAATTGCTTATGATTCCTATAATGCTACAAACTCCAAAGCACTCAAAAACAGAGTACCTCACCTTTCTGATGTTGACAAATTAAGAGCTGTGTTGGCCAGTTACCATCTATTTCCAACACAGGTTATACTCCACTTTTAATACAGAGACCCTGTTTTCCTCTAAAGCAAATTTGAATTTGCCTTTCCTGAACGTGGGTAATTGTAGTCATGTAGAGATCCTAAATAAGATCTAGCCACTAAGGGACAACTTACAGCTTGAATTTTCATGCTGGAAACAGATCAAGACATCAGTGAGATGCTAAAGAGGAGGTATTATTAAGGATCTGTATATTTGACAACCTAAGAGGAGATAAAGCCATGGATTAATGCACATGTCCCTCTTAACTGAATTCTTTTAAGCCCCATGTTATCCATTGTGAAAGAAAAAAGCAGATCCTTGATTAGAGGCTAGACTGAAAGAAGTGCAAAATGCAGCCCATATTTATTTTCTTGTTTTACTAAAGTAGAAAGACTGAAAAGACTAAAATAATTGGGTTTTGCCACTTTCTGCTTGTTTAACCCTTTGCTGGTAATGGCTCAGGCTAATGCGAGTAGGCTTAGGAAGAAAACAAAGTTGCATTTTGAAATAAGTTTTTTGTTGATGTTTACTTATACTTATTTCTCATTTCTGGCTTGTCCACACAGATTTATGTACTACTTTAACTGAGGACCAGATGCAGCAAAAGAGACACAAAAACACACATACAGAAGGATTATATCTATGCCAGGGCAGCATCCATTTCTAATGCCTGTAATCGAAATTAATGTTGGCAGAAAATTTACACTCAACTAGTAAATATTAAACTGTACTTGGTACTGACACAACTGAACTGTTACACAACTCTTCAGCTTACAAGCATTGTTCCTAACAAAATACTCAATTTCAGCAGTTACTGTCCAAGTATTATGAAAATTGTCTCCACTATCATCAGTACCAGAGGACTTGATATCTTTTAGATCCCTTTCCTTCTCAGGCCAAGATGCAGTAGTCAAAGCATTTCCCCAGTGTTGTCTGAGGGCTGTCATTATGCTCAGCCTGTGCCTAAAACCTCATGCCCAGTCCATTTAATTTCCCTGACAATCTCTCATGAGGCACACGTCTGTTTCCCTCACAAAGCTCATTAGTATCTATTCCCATTCCAGCAGGTAGATATCAGACTTCCAGGGTCTTTCACTTGAAAGGCTATTTTATTGACAACTGTATACAAAGAAAAGGATTATTATGAATAAAAGATTAAAGGAAATCAGTGGCTATTGACCATTCAATAAAAGTAACAACAGCTATGCCAGCAAAACTTTGTAGTGCAAGCCTGACCTAAATGACTACTTGAACCAAGTTCGAGAGAGAAAAATGGGTTTACATCCTAACATGCAATTGATATAGTTAACAATACCTATTTTATTGACACACTGATGTCTGCATAAAGGTGACAGCTACTGCTAGTTTATGTTTAAAGTATCTCTTCCTTATAAAATTGCTCCCACACTCAGGATTTTTTCAGCATGCCAGTTTTATATTTAAAGGGAAAAAAATCATATCTTTATTTACTAAACTCATAGCACGACACAATATTTGGATCTGCTCTTTAAAGATTTGGTAAAGATATAACTTAAATGAAGCAATTAGAAAGACCAGAACAAACACCCTTTCTGTCAGCTACAGAACACTTAACATTTTCCAAGGTTTAGTCATGCTTTGATAGTTATTCAGTCTCTGCACAGAAAAATAACAGACTTTCTTCCAACAGATATATTTGCATCTCAATATATGTCCTTGGTAACAGTCAGTAAGACTTTAGTAGGTTTTTCTAAATGAAAAAATTCTCTGTATATCTCAAAAGTATGGCATACTCTTGCATTTAAGTGTTTGTTAGGTAGTATAATATATACAGCTTAGTCTCTGAATTGTAAATCATTGAAAAAAATCATCTCACAGAGGAATGGTAAATTTGGATGCTAGAAGAGGTACTAATTCATATAGGAAGAAGAATGACTCATCTTTTGTGAAAAAATATCTCAATGTATTCAGCCAGCACCAGCCTCATAGCTGTCAGGCTTAGAGAATTTCTGGGAATCTAAAGAGCCTGACATTCCTGTCAGCTCAAACAACGTGTACCCTTAATCAAGATACACACACGTACATTGATGAGACATCATTCCTGTCAACTGATCTGAGGGTTTGCCTGCAAAGAGAAGCAATCCCAGAACTCAGAAGGGTGTGAATGTAGCCTGTCCACACCAGGAGCTTGCATTGAACTGGTATCCTGCAGTAGCTCTTTTATCCGTTTTCCCCTTTAACAAAGGGCAAATATGAAAGCAAGCAGTATTTTGCTGGTTTTTATCAACTTTAAGTCAAGTTTGATGTCTTATTCATGTCCAGCCCTATATTTTAACAGGGTACTTTATATGTAACATTGGGGAAAAACACAGTACTTACAAAAAAAAAAGAAAAATTAAAATATGTTCAGATTAATAATACTCAATAGATTCAGAACACAAACAGATAAATTTAATTGAAACATTACCTATGGTGCTAAAGACACTTGCAGCATCACAGAAACCTCTTATTAAAATGAAAGACTGAAAAGTTTTCCTGGGGATTACATGCAAAAAGTTTGCTGCATCTGTTTCTGGATATATAGGATAGCTCAGAGGCTACAAGTATTTGTCAGGAGGTCATCCTTAGAACAGCTTGAGGATTAGCTTCCTGTATATCTTTTGCAACCATTTTTTTCAGATTGTTTCATATATAAATCATGTACAGAAAAAAACCAGCAAAACCACAACAATCCTTGTGCTTGCTTTCTGGAGTATTCTTCAATAAACTGAGAAGTAGGACATGAAAGATGGTAATTTGATAACCTGGATCTATAGGCCTGGATTTTCTTCCTCCAAAGAAAATTAATAGGAGACAGGGCACTGAATACATCCCTCCCAGTCTGGATACTTCTGTCTGTGGTGCACGTTCACCCTAAAATAGAGGCAGACAGCATAAAATGCCTGGAACGCAGTCTGTCTGCTTGTCTGTCTTCATAATTACTTTCTTGTGCTATCTGTGATGAGATGCAAGTGACAGTCTCAGTTTCAATCTGGAATTTCACTTTAGAAAGCCCAAGCATGACAAGTTAATTCTGCTATACAGAATGTCTGCTGAACACTTTGCAAACCCCTCAAAAATAACATCTTTGATGTGTGCCTTGGCAGGGCAGCCAGGCAGGAACCACACCTCACTAGCAGAACAGAGTCGAGACCACCAAGTGCCCTACAACTGACCCAATACATACACAGGCATTACTTTGATAAGTTTTAGATGGCAAAAATTAGAATAATAAACATTGGCCATCCTTCTCATCTTAATTTAGCTCTACACTACATGGTGAAATAGCTTAAGTTCCCTACATATTTCAGGAGTTAAGAATAAGTTTTTCCTCAGACTTGTTCATCACCATTTTACTCACTTAACATGCCTTAGAGAAATTTAAACGTACAGGATGAAAAATCATCACAGTTCTTACCCAACTGAACAAAACTACTATAATTCAGCAACTGCACTGAAGAGTAAGGAAGTAAAATTAACTATTATTTTCAACAACAAAACACAACCTCAAAGGCACAGTAGTCACAAAAAACCAAGATAGCAGGCATATCATGATGCATGTAGCCATCTGTGTAATTATAAGGTTCCTCTCACTTAATCTGCAGTAACTCTGTTTAAAGAGCTTCTACAAGATCCAACAGCAAATCTATGCATTCAGCCTTCCCTGAGTACACTGGTTAAACCACCTAGGTTCATACAGACCAGCTATACCTGGAAATTATTTTTTTAAAAAATTTATATATATATAACCAAGCTTATTTCTGGTACACGGTTTAAGTTCAGAGTGGAGAAACAGTGGAAAGAAGAAAAGCTGGTGCTAATGATTTTGAACAGCAGCAGCCAAGTAAATTGCCATATTTTCCTCAATCTCAACACCCTCCCACTTACAAGGCAGAGACAAGTTCCTCTTAAATAGGACTCAAAGAACATGTGCAATCTCTGGCTGCAGGGCATGGCAATTGTGACTAGAGTAAAATGTCACAGGCAAGGATTCTGCAGTGGGGCAAGAAAAAGAGAAGGTAGGGGAACCTACAAGTGTTGATAAAGCTGATAGAAGAAACAGTTCATAATTAAATATATTTATAATTTCAGTGTAAAATGTCACGTTTCATTTACATACTTCTAGTTTCCTACTAAGATTCTAAAAATCAATCTGCAATTTTAAGATGTCATGAATGCTAACAAAAATATCTTAATAAAGCATCTTCTTTTTTAAGACCCGTCATGGAGGTTTTATACACTACAGGTTAGATTTTTACATTCAGGCTTTTCAAAGAACAAAGAGGGATTTTTTCCTTGTCCAAAAGCAGCATATAAAATATAGCCTCAGTGTAAATAAAAGGTAACCTCTACAAAATCATAATATAAGCCAACATGAAAGCAAGCTGAAAAAGCAAACTCCATTTTATTCTTTTGCACATCATATCTATCCAGATTATCTCCTTTGATTTAATTGGAATTTTATCTTTTTCACTGAAATAATACTGGAAAGTGTAGTTAATTATCTTTTTTATATATTTTTCTGGTCATGTCTTGTAAACCCAAAAAATCATGGCTGCAAACATGGAAAAGATTAGAAGAGTTTATTCTCCTTCCAGTCAAGATAAATCTGAGTCAGTAAAAATCATGGAAAGTTACAGTAGGTTATAAGGGCTCCGTGAAGGGGTTATTTGAGCTCATTTTCAATATAGAAAACAATCATTTTTCACATCACTGGCCAATTAAATGAGTTCAAACAAACCTCTCACATCCTGGGGCAATGCAAATTTGCAAGTGAAAAAAAAAAAAAATAGCACTCAATCTTAGAAATCCAAACTAGGAGATCAAAGGAAAACACATAACAATACCATAATGCAAATGAGGTTTTGCCTGGGAAATAAAAAGCTCTGCAAAAAAGTCTGCGACAGCAGAATTCCTAGAGCTCTGAGTTCTATAAAGCCAGTTAGCAGGGTTTGACTCATCTTCTTTGAGAACAAAAGCCTGACCCTGAGGAACAGAGCTGGGCTGTTGCAGAGGCAGTTTCAGCTCCCCAAAGTTTGAAGCTTTGGAAATGCTTAACTTCTGCTAAAATATTATCTATGACTTTTTTGGTTCATTTTGAAGTGATTATATCCTATCTGCCCTGCACAACAAGAAGAATAGCAAAAATCCATTAAAATAAGCAACCTCAGGAACAGCTGAATTTTTCAGTCAAAATAAAGACCTAGGGGTCCAAAAGCCTACAAGGAGCTGAAGTACATTATTCCCCTATTTTAGACTCTTTGACAACCATCTTAATAAATAATGCTTCTAATTTTGTAGCGTAAGGTATCAGGGGAAAGTGGATGAAATATTCCACTGAAACTCCAAGGCAGAAGTTACAGTTATTGAAGACTCCAGTTATTTATGTTTCTTCCCTCCTGTAAAATTACCCAAGGACTTTTTACTTGCAAGCCTTCCAATTTATCAGGGTAATAAGCTATTGCTATGCTATTCAGTGGTTATTGTTTGCTCTCCCTTCCAGATACTCTATGTAGATCAGCTGTTTGTAATGCTGAATTTTGATAGCCTAAGATCCTGCAGGAGTGTGAGCCTGAGCCCATGTGGGCTCTAGGAGGCTCACCTTAGACTTGGGTGAGCACTGATGCTGTCAGAACACACAGCTGCTTCGAGCACGGCTCAGGTCTCATTGCCAGTCCTAGAGGAGACACAGAGGTCTCCTGGAGTCAGACAAGCACATCGAAGAGAAGAGGCTTTCCCGCAAAACACACAGCCCTGCAGTCTCTGCAGAGGAGGTGAACGAGGAAAACTACTATGTTTACAAGACAGCAGAGGAAAAGGGAACAAAAAGATGAGGTTGTCTCTCTACACAATGAGGTAGGCACACCTCTCCAACGATGCAATTTTAAGCCTTGTGCAACAGAGAAGTTTGCAGTGTTTTCAGACCTACATCTCCATGTAATGTGCAGGTGAGAGTGCAGAGTGCACGTACTTCACTTGAACATACTCGTGAATTACACATCCAAGTCCACTCTTTTCACAGCATTGGCATAACACACAGGTGTGTACCCATAGGCCCAGCTCCAGCTAATCCCTGAACTCCTCCTGGCACATCACCAAGCAGCAGTGACTATAATAAACGACAACAGCAAAGACACAACAGCCTTATCTTTCTGGCAAGGGCTCTGAAAGCTCCAGAAACTCATCATCACTAATGCAAACCCGAGAAAGAAGGGAAATATGCTTTCACTAAGCAGCAGTCTCACTGGGGCCTCCTCTTACGATAACATTCACAGGAGCTTAGAAAACTTCCTCTAATCAAACAGTCAGTGAAAACTCATACAGGACAAACGCATCAAAGTAAACAGAGAAGCAAGCAGCCATTTTAACTACACTGGTTCATAACTTTTCATTATTTTTAATTTTTCTCCTGCTAATTTTTCATTTATTATCTAGGTCTGTGGAAAAAAATAGCTTTATGAGCTGTTAAGAGACCTTAAGCTAATTTAAAATTTAAAGCTTGGGTAGTTACCAGCTTCATACATAAAGAAAAATGACATAACCTCAAACATAACATAAAAATTTCTACATTCAGCAATACAAAGCAGCAATTAGACTACCTGAAACCCCTTCTTTCACTTAAATATTATTGCAATTCTTGTCATCAAGAAGTGCAGCTGTCGTCAGCCCTGCTGCAAGAAGTTCAAGACTTCAAAGCTAGTTTTTCAAAGGCCTTTCAGTGTTTTGTTGACAACAGTGGTTTTCTTTCAACTCCAGAGGTCCTTATAACTAAAAATACTAAGCTATGGGGACATATATGGGTCCCTGTGTCCCTGTATGCAGACTAAGATCAAATAAGAGACTCTTTCATACACTAACAATCAACAGGCAAACCACAGTACCATTTGAGGTGATTGGGAGTTCAGGGCTGTAACACAGAGCTAGAAAAGCCAATAGCAGACAGCACTGGGAAACTGGCATTTAATTAAAATTTTCTTTGTAAAGAAAAAATATAAAATATAGTTGTAAAATAAAACACACCTCTTATAAAACTTTCATTTTTAAATCTCAGTCTTTATATGCCCTCCCTCTCATCATCACCCCTGCAGCGCCAGTGTGTCCCCCCCTCGTTACAGGGGGCTGTATTTCCTCTTACAGATTGCAGGTCCTGTGCTGCTGCAGCTCTCCTCACCATGCCAAAAACAATTCAGAGTGTACCGAGTCAGCACTGCTGACTCCTACCTCCCCTTCTCCCCCGAGGGAAATCACTCCTAACCACAATCTCCATTGCCTGAAGATCAAGATACGTGGTAATTACCTTTGTTGCAGCTTCCACTCCCACCTGCAGTGCTCGGGATAAAGTTTTCAGGCATGACAAATACCTGCACGGACTTGCAGTGTATCACAATGCCTGACAGGCTAAATTAGCACTGCTGGTGGGAAAAATATGCTATCAGAGATACACAGCACTAAAATAGGGCAGCTTCGAATCAGCTCCAAGCTTTAAAATTAGAAAGCCTGATGAGTAAAACCAGTATATTAATACCTGTTATTAGGAAAAGGATGTACCTAGCAGTTTTTAGAAATAAAGGTGTGACTGTGAAGACAAATGTACCGTACAATACATAGCCTACATCTACACTCTTAAAGGGTCATCACAGCATTGCCTAGGACTGGTCCCAAGCACACCCGTACAGTTCCTGGGAAACAAGGTCCAAGTTCCTTCACACGGAGTTAGAGTACAAATCTGTCACAGTTTCACATCTGTCCTATAATATTCTCCCTCAGTAATGATAAGAACGATGAAACTTTCTATTCTTGCACCTTCTTATGTCAATTTTAAGGCTTCCACACAAGTAACTCAGACCTTGGCCTACAACACCAATGAATATAATCTTTAAAAGATTCAACACTATGGATTCGAATTAACTGGAATTTAATTTTTTTTTCTATTTTGTTTCAGCAGCTTGTCCAGGAGACAATGATAGAATGAACGGAAATTTTAAAGAGTCCGCATTTCTAATTGCGCTGGCATTCACTTCTGCCTATAATCGGATCCTCTCTTAATGCTGCTGTAGCCCAGATGTCTTCTAGATTAGCAGCTTTCCCTACATGTCAGAACACTACTGCTGACCACAAATGCTTTTCCATCTTGCTTTGTAAATGTCAGATTCTTTTAGTCTTTTTATTGCATTCTTTTCTCCTGATTCATCAGATCAACTTTCTCCCGCAACTTGGAGTATAATAGATAATAATCTTTTCTTGATTTCAAGTCTAAGTTTATACTACAGTTGTAAACTCTTCATAGTCTGTCTTACTCTCTGGTCCCTTCATAGTCCAACTGCTGCATCAGCTATCAAGCCACTGTCGTATACTTGGAACCACCATCCATCAAACCCAACCATCCTCACAGCCCTTTCAAATCTCATTAAAAATTCTAGACTAAAAAACACCTCTTTCACATTCATCAGCAATCCTGTATTCTTCTGCTTGTTGTATTGAAATTTCCATCTTTCCCAAGTAAGACAAAAATCTTATGTACAACCCGAGGAACTGAACCTGTTCCCGTGTGTGACGTTTAACAATACTGGTTTTGTATTTCTAATCCCACTGGGTAAAGTAAAAATATTTTTTGATACTAGAATATCCTTATGTTTAGTTTTTAACGTGGACCAAACCTTAGAAAGGCAAATAAGAAGTTATAAAACCTGGCTTTGTGAAGTTGGTTTAGCACATTTTTGAAAACTTTTGAGATGTCTTAATCTACATACATGTATGTAGATTAATGCCCTTTTTGAGGAAAAGCAGAGGGCATAAAGGAAGAAGAAACTGACACCAACATTTTGAGACAAAGAGAGCTGTGGATGCAAATCCCAAGAAATCTGCAGAATCAAAATCTAGACTTAACTTTTCAAGTAGAGACAGAGTGAAATGCGTCAACATCTTGAGAGTAGCTCCTGTGGGCATTTGAGAGTCCCAGAATTGCCTTTCTGAAATTCTCAGCCTCAGTGAACAGGCAAGCTCGCTAAGCACTTGCTAAAATATTCAGAGGAGATAATGGCCTCACTGCTGGTGCCTAGGTGAAGATTTTCTCTAATTCTCGTTTTGGAAGACACTGTCTTTCTTTAGAAATGCTACAGTTTATTCTTACTGCTATAATGGTTCTGGGTTTATTGGTAATATCATTTTTGGTACACTGATTTTAACATTAAAAAATAAATTCAAAATTCACAATCTAAGGCACTTGCCCAACTCTTCATAGAGACCAGCATCTTCACTGCCTAAAGCAGCACTTAACAGTTATAGCTCCATCATGCACATTTTACACACACACAGACACATCCCCTGCCTTTGCTGATACACGTTAATCACTTTCACAGCATAAGGTGCTTTCCCACCCCAACTTCTTCAGCAGTATGGTCAAAGGAAATTGGGAAAAAAAACAAAAACAAAAAAAAAGAAACTTGAGAACAAGCAACTCATACCAGAACTCAACATCTATCTGAAAATTCAGTCTTCTCAGATTTACCCAACTGCACGATTTCAGCTATAGAAATGACAGATGTTATTGCAGGCTAAGTTTCTAGTACCATCTCATAATACATTATGAATTTTGAGAACATGCCCAGGAAAAAATGACAACTCAAAAAGTTACTTCAATCACCAGGTTGTACCCAGAGTTGCCTGGTTGTAGAGGAGGCTCTACCTCTAAGACCCAAAACAAACAAGATGCAACTATTTATTTACATTCTGGAATTCAGTCAGAGAACTATGACTTGCAGCAGCTCAAAGCATAGAAAAAATGAAAAAAAAGAAAAAAAGAAGAAGCCCATAAAAAGCAGAAAGGAGAAATGTATGCAGCTGCAGCAAAATGCTGTCTTCAACAAGAATGTGAAGACTGCAACTTATTTGGGAAAATGACTAATTCTGTAGCATACAAAAATGTAAGCCTAAGGATTTTCTGTGGCATCCAAATTTATTATTTCAGGCTCCCACAAATGCAAAAAAAATCCTTTTTTTTCTATTCATATGCAATTCATACTTTTAAGATACCCCAGAAATAGCTATGTACAAATGCATACTTGTGTGCATGTACATAGGCATATACATTAAACATATGCAAATACAGGTAGATAGACAGATATATATTATACATATTGAGTGAAAAAAGTTATTTAAATGAAATTCAATGAAATCTATAGCCAGTTTTACAGTTAAGGAATCATAAAACATACAGGATCCTTCACATAAAAATATACTAAATAATTTTTGCTACATCGAGATATAAGCCTGAATTCCTATACTAAGGAACTGAAAATGAAATAAACTATAGAGTTCACATTTTATCTGCCTCAACTGAAGACAGGCTTTTATAGGGCACGGTCCAGACAGCTGGATCTTCCTTTCTCCAGATTAATACTACCAATAATGTTACGGCATAAAAAGGCAAGTCACTACCTCAGAGTTGCAAATTCCTCTGAAGAGAGTCATCTGACAAACACATTATTCATTTCCTAACTTCAGTCAGAATTAATTCAATCATCATGTGTGGCAAAATTATTTCCTCACAGAGACAAAGCAAATGGAGTCAAAATAAAGAAAGAACACCAAGAAGCCCAAGCTCTGAATTGCACTGCTGAAAAATGGCAGAAAGATTTAAATAAAAAAGGCTGGCATATAAATCTCTGTAATATCTTATGTAAATTCTGAAAGCTTACTGATGTTATGAAAGCACTGCAGTATTTTGTGGGATTTTTCTTGGACTTTTGGGGATTTTGGCTGTTTGATTCTAGCAAAATACAAGCAGTAAACAATAGATCACTCGTTACCCATCAGTTGTTGAATGGGCATACTCATGACCATACAATCACACACCAAAGTAACTTGCCAATACCACCACTTCCTATAGGAAGAATAAAGGTGATATTTCAAATCAGATTTTTTTTTTAACTCCACTTTAAAATGTGCTTTTCCTTGTATTGTAATCTTGTGGTTTTGGCATCGCTAAGGGCTACACAGCAGCATTACTTAACAACAGCTTTGCTATTATTATTGCTGAAGAAGAATACAAATTATTTTCGCTGGTATTATCATGTCTAAAATAGTTTTCACAAATTAGAAATTACTTACAGAACTTATTTTTAATTGCTTTAAATTAGAGAAATTAATGGAAGCAGAAAAACAAATAGGGCACAGTTATCCTAATGGAAGAGTACAATTTATGTGATATTAAATAATATTTAAGTATAAAATGCTTCATACTACTAAAATAAAATTCAGTATAGCAAACTCTTCTGCAGATATATTCCCTTCACCAGATTAAGTCCAAAAACATTTCATACAAATGAAAAAGTACTAAAGATATACAATAAAAAAAAAATCATTGTATAATTGCTTTGTACATCTAAAAACCCCAAAATAAGCCTTTACACAAGAACATGATTGTGTATTAGCACTTACTCAGAAATAGAAGTGTGAATCAATAAAAGGGTTTTTTTCCGATTAATCTCACACACCTCTGATTTAAGTAGGAAAATTATTAAAATTAGGAGATGATAACCCATATGAGGAAGAATACACTTACAGAGAGCATGGAGATACCTGAAGAGAGATACCTGAAGACAAAGCCCATTTTGGGTGAATACTTTAACCCCTTTCACGCTGTAGTATTTAAATTTACTGGAAGTTGAGTTCTCACTAACCTTGAGGGGAAATCTGAGACTATGCAGGAAATCTCTTTCAGCTAAAAAGTGTAAGTCAACACCAGGACTCTCCTTCCTCCTTTTCAACTTTTTGTCTCACAGTTGTTGCAAAGAACTTCTGTAGTCACAATGCCAGCAGAGGCCATTGGGCCAACAATTTAACCTATATGTGTCATAATTAGTCTGACTTTACTCACCTGAACCCTGTTGGGATTTAGTCAGATCCAGCTGTGTGCCATCACTGAGGAACAGCAACCACCTGCCCAAATCCTCCTACCCAAGAGAGCTGCATGCCTGGATGCTGGTTAGGTGAGACCTACAGACAGGAGCCCAGCTGGAAAACCACCACCATAGTGAAGGGAAAGGCAAATATTGGCAAGGCCCCTACCAATCTCACCTGGAAGCACAGTCCTTCCCAAGCCCAGATCTTGTGACTAGGTCATTCAAAGAGATTTCAAACAGACAAAATAATTTCAGAATTTTCCCCTCCTGTTGCTCTCCTATCTCTTCTTGAGGTTTGTAGAAAAAGCCATAACAAATATAAAACTCTAGCAAGAAAACAAAGCATAATACAACTGTCCAGTTAAATTTGGGGGCAAGGAGGAAGAAATTCCTTTTTGACTATGCAGGAAATCTCTTTCAGCTATAAAGTGTGAGTCAAGCCTACATCTACTGCAACTACATGTGTTATGAATGTACTAAATATCATATGCCATTTTTACTGTCCCCAATACATAGGGAGACTGGCCACTGAAAAAACCCCAAATTTTAAGGCCAGAAAGGGTTACTGCAGTCTTGCAGCATGACACACAATGCATACAAACTCACACAGATTTTTTTTTTTCTTCAGACAGATTTAAGTTTTGTTTTTTTGAAAGTTTGGGGTTAAAAAACCATTTAGTTGCTCAGATTTCATTTTCCAAGGTCAGCCATTCTTGTATTTAAATTGCACTCACAGATAGAAAGGCTACCCATAGCTTGGGTACCTTTTTCTAATGTCAACTTACCAGAAAGGCTTTATCATGAATACTTACACACCAGATATGTGTATCTATCAGGGAATGTGAATGAATCATCATAGAAAACGTTATGGAGTTCACCTCTCAATCAATGACTGCTCTTAACCCATGCACCATGTGAGGCAGCTTACCTTCAGGGAAAAGGTTGCCAGCCAGCTGCCTGTCATCCCTTGGCAACACTCTTCCCTCTGCGCACTTTTATTCTCCCCCCATTCACACACCACAGGAAGGTCTCAAGAAGCAGTTTGTCCTATTTTCCATGTGCAAGCTCACAAATAGCCCTGCACCATTTTCACCTCTAGTTTTACAAGAACTGAGATTACTCAAGGTGCAAGGTGCAAGGTTGCCTGTGCCTCTAACAGGGATAAAGCGCTGCCCACACTTTTGCTTTCTTTGCCTTTCATTACTGGGCAAGTTGTGACAGCCCATTCCCATTAGATGATGTGACTTCCACTAAATTACAGTACCATATCATATTTCCTTATGTATTTGAGTATCCCAGCATGCTCCTGTTGCTCATGTAGCCTTCGAGCATCCATACAGAGGCAATTTAAAATACATTCCTTACATGCGCCTTTGTGCCAAATTAAATGATATAACGTATGCGAGAAGATTTTCAAGGAGATGTGCTGAGAATTTGAAATTGATGCAAGATCTGAGAAAGAAAATTTATGAAGTGATAAGCACTAGAAGGTCACTTGGTCAAAGAAAATTTTCCATTTGCTTTCATGACGTCAGACACTGTCAATGCTTGGGAATGCAGAGAAGGCACTTATTAATACCTTCCTAATTTCTGTAGTCTACAACTCAATTTTCACAGCTGTGTTAGAAGTGCAGAAAAAAAGCTGTGATAAACTGTTCAAAATGGTATTTTTATGAACGAATTTTTCAGTCTTTCTCCCACTGCTGAAATTAAACATCTTTTGAAATCCATCGAATACACTCCTTCCCAATTTCTACGGCAAACCTCACCAGTAACTCAATACATTGCTTCTAGTTGCCTTTTTTTTTTTTTTTCAAAAATCTGGGTTTTAATTTATTTTTTTCCTTCATGAATACATCAGGAGCATCCTAATTTCATTGTTTTTAATGAGATATTCTCACAGGTATTACTGGACCACACTTTTCAGGTGTTGATCACTTTGAAAAAAATCAACACACTGGTTCTGGGTATTATCTTCTATATATGTTATCTAAGCCTAAGGGCCCAAAAGTCTTCTATATAGTTTCTTGGGGATGGACATTCCTCTCAAGATTCCTCTCCCTTTTGAACTGTTCCATGTGTAGCTAGACATGCAGGATCTTGCATCCAAATGTAAGAATGGCAGGACTTGATTTGGAGTTTTTTTTTTAACAACACCCCTTTTTTCTCTTGTAATCTTGTACCTAATTAAGGGATTGGCAAAAATCAAGTCATTAGGTTGTCTGGAGCTTTCTCTTTCTGTTCTAGAATGAATAAGTATTCAGTCAAAAGAACAAAAGGTCTCCCTAGTTTTCCATGGTTTTTTTCAATCCACTGAAACTAATTATAATCAAAGACATTCTATAGTCTCTTTCTGGCAGTGTTTTTGAAAGCAGAACTCTTTAGAAGTCACTGCCCTCAAAATCCTTTCTTGGTGCAGGTAAGGGTCCTACATTTCTGGGTCTTGCAAAGGTATACATGTGCATTTCAGTTAGGACATGTAAGTAAACTAGAGAAAACTGAGCATTTTACAGCTTCTCCTATTTATCCTAGGTGGGATTTATCCCATATGAAATAATCTGTGGAATATGTCTTCCATGATCCCTCAAAGACACATCAGTAAGAACAGAACTTCACTGCCTTTTTCCCCAGACAAGTAGAGGAAACTTTTGGGACACAGTCATGAAACCAAAGCAAAATTTATTTCTGAGTGAAAGAAATAAGGAGGTAAAAACATAGGACAAAGATGATTTTCAGACAAGGTTTGAAAATAGAGGAAAGCAGAAAAAACTTACAGCTTTTCACCATTTAGACTCATTTAAGAAACCCTGTGGGTTTTTTTAGTGGTTTTTTGTTTGTTTGTTTGTTTGTTGGTTTTGTTTTGTTTTTTGAAGTACTGAATTAGGTAAACCCTGCAGTTAAAAACCCAACATGTTCTGGTTTAAATTTTCTGCGGTCTTAGTGAAATGAAAACTCTAACAAAACCGGTTGCATTGCCTAGCATTATAAAACATACTAATTTTCAGCATCAGTTGATCATAAAGTTATGTATCTTCAGTGTCAAATTCTGCATACTGGGGCAGTGGTTAACCCTGCTTTAAGTCAAATACAAAATTCCACTATGTCCTAAGGAAAGAGGTGGTGAATTATAGGGCTACACAAAGGTAAATAGATAAACCCCAACATGTTCAGTCTATACTCTACAAAAGACTGATGAATTATTCTTTGCTTGTCACATCACACTGCCCTTTTACAGGCATGAAAGCTCCTGGGACGTGTTCCAGAGAGGAAATCCCTGGCAGCTGCTGACTGCTGGTGAGAGGGACTACTGGTGTCACTTGGGAAGCCACTGAGGGGATAATTCAACTAAAACTTCTTTTTTGCATCACCCATCAGAATTGCCCCTGGCCTATCCATTTCTACACAGCAAGCAAACCCCTCTTACCACCCTCTGTGGTCCTACTCTATTTAACCATACTTTAGGATTTACTCAGGTAAAACCATGAATACATAACCATGGGAAGATTTGGAAAATGCCACAAAAGCTACTCAATTCATCATCTCCTTCCCCCTCAAATATTTCCCACTGAAAATGCTATGAGAACTGTAACAGCAAACAGTTCCTTATTGTTCCATACTTTACAGACACTGAACACTCCAGGGCAGAAAGAAATCGGGACCACTGAACACAGACCTTCGTTTCCTTGTTAAAAATCCCTTCCGCACAGAACTAACTCGTGCTTTTCAGTTTCAGGTGTAAAACCTGTCATGTTGGTTCAGCAAAACGTGCAACACTTGCACATCACCCACCGCTTCCTCCACTGATTCTTTTCCTCACCAGACCACTTCAAAAAAAACCCCTTATCCATCCAGCATAATCCCTTCCTTCTTGGAAAACGCTCCTCCTTTGAGTCCGTATCATTAAATGTGAACTTGAAAACGGTGAGCGCCGTGTTTAAACCACCCCACGTTCACTCACGGGCCGAGGAACGGCGCCCAGCGACGGTGCCGCGGGGCGGTGCCAGGGTGCGCGGGATGCATCACTCCGCACCCACTCTCCCTCCGGCCCCGGCAGCCGCCCCCAAGCCCCGGCGGGCGGCCCCACCCCAGCCCCTGTAACAAAGGAGGCCCGAGGGGCGGCAGCCGGCGCTGTGAGCGGGCCCGCCCCGCCGCCGCCTCCTCCCCAGCCGGGGGCGCTGCCGCCGGCCCCGCGCCGCCGCCTCCTCTCTCCCTGCGCGGCTCCCGCCCTTCCCCGGCGGCGGCTCGGTGCGGCCGGGCGGGCGGGCTGTCGGGCGGGGTGTCTCCTGGCCGTGCCCGGATGTGCTGCCCTGACTCATAGCCCGCCGCACGCAGGCTCCGCGCCGCGCCCCGCTCCGCTCACACGCCTCCCGCGCCTCCCTCCGCGCCGGCGGAGAAGGCGGCGGCTGCAGGAGCAGCAGCAGCAGCAGGAGGCGGAGGAGGTGGAGGAGGCCGCGGCGGCACCATGGGTAAGTCCCCCCAGCCCCGCTCCGTGCAGCCCCTGCCGCCGCCCCTCTGCCCCCGGAGGCCGCCGCCCGCTCGTCTCCGGCGGGCTGGAAGAGGTGGCTGGTGCAACTTTCCCGGCGGTCGCCTCCCTCGCAGCGCCGGGAAGGAGGCTCGGGGCTCTGCCGAGCCCCCCCGGTTCCCCCGGCGCTGCCGCGGCCGCTGCCCGGCCCCTGCGGCGCAAAGTTTCCGCGGCTGCCGCTGCGCTGCCGCCGCCCGCCGGCTGCGCCCAGCCCGGGGAGCTCCCGCACGGCACTCGCGGAGCCGGGGCTGTGTTCGGGGTTAGGGGAAAGATCAAGCCCCCGCGTTCCAAGGGGGGCTCAGAGCAAGGAGTTATGTAAGGCACCCCCGGGACGCTTTCCCAGTTACTGTTTGCATAATGGAGATAAGTTGGGGTAGTACGCTTAGATTGTTTTATAATCTCTGCTCATTGTTTGAGGAAGACAACGGTCCTCGTGTTTCTCCGTCTTTTAGAGCGTTAATCGTGCCTAGAAATGCAGCCATGTTACCTCTTTTTTTTTTTTTTTTTTTTTTTTTTTTTTTTGTGGTAANNNCCTCTTTTTTTTTTTTTTTTTTTTTTTTTTTTTTTTTGTGGTAAGATTATAAATTAAGTGGTTTCACGCTGATTGACACTTGTATGGAGTGCCCAACAAATGCCACACGAGATCAGGAAGCATGGTATAATTTGGGTTTTCTTAACAGAGCTGCTGGTGAGTTTCTCTTGCGTTCTCCACCTCATCCTCTTGCACAAAGCTACAGCCCTCCAGATATGAAACAGCCACCATAAATCAGATTTTCCAGAAATCTGGCTGTAATGTAGATCCTAGGGATGGGTAGGAGGTGCCCACGTTGAGCTGCCAAAGATCCAGCCAGTCTGCCAAACGTGATGGTGGGATCAAGGTTTCAGGTCCAGAGGGCGAGGAACTATGGTTCACAAGCAGGCTAAGGAGGTGGCAGCTCTTGAAATTCGGCTCGGGGATTTGACATCAGCACTTCCTGTGGCCTTAGGTATATCAGTAGTTTCTTTGCAGATCACATGCATCTTTCACTTTTAACTAGAACTTTCCATGGAAGGAAGCTGTTGCCATGCCTCAGTTTTTCTGGTTGTGAAATGAGGTTAAATACTTATTTAACTCCTTTAAAGCAGTGGAAAACCTTTGGAGAACTGCTCAAACTAGAAGCTACTAGAGTCAGACATGAGGAATAACTGTCAGATTTCATCAGAGTTGGGTTAAACTCTAACAATGTAGTGATGATCTCTTTTTCATGAGGATTGAAAAGGCAAAATCCCAAAATTTAGTTTGCCTATGCTTCCTGTCTCCACGAGGTAAGATTATTAATCACATCATTCTGGTCAAAATCTAGCTATTTTGGCTTCCAAAAATAGTAACTTCAGGGCATCAGCTAAAACCTGCTCAGAAAAGCTGATGCAGAATGAGCACATCGCTCCTTTTTAGAGGAAACTGCACTTCAATTGCAGGCAAGTTTGTAAACAGCTTGAAATCTGCTACAAAATCTTGCTGCAAAAGTAAGAGTAGTTATAATTATTTTCAAGAAGACTGAAATAACTTGCCTGTAGCACCTGTACGTAATAGCCCAGAGAGATTGCTTGTGAAAATACCAAGGAAGGGTTTTTTTGGGTTTTTTTTTTTCTATTCTTCACATATCTGATGCCACTGTCTCTAAAATCAAAGCAAACTGTTAGTAGCCTCTGCAGCAGCTCTTGTGAGTGACAAAGACTGAAATCCGTTTCACCTTGGCTCACAACTGTAATGACTTTTCATATTTAAGCTTATACAGTCAATGTAGTAAATTCCCTCATTCAGGTTATAGCTTTCTTTTTGGTAACACGTAGCATAAAAGCTGAAAATCCTTAGAATTAAATCAAAGATGAATTTGTTCTTCCCATGGCTTTTATATTTTCCCAGAAATCACACTCAAAAAACAAGTGTTTCTGGCAGAGAGTGCAGCAATGTCTTACATTTAAACATATGGTCTTTTCAGTATTTATGAAGGTTGGCGTAGTATTAACTGGTTTGTATACTAAAGATATAACATGGAAGCCCAAACAGATACATTCTAAGTCAAATCAAAAGATTTCTTTAGTTAAAAATACTTTTTTTTGCATACGTGGATCTGCCTTATCTTTACTGTATAGAAATATATTTTCTGCTACACTGTTTCCATGTGTGTGTTCCTCTGAAGACATTACCCTGGCAGTTTCCTACTTAAGGGTTGCTCTTTCCTCTCACTAACACAGGTTCTTTCCAAAATTGTAACTTCTGTTGCTTCCATTTATAGTTTTTAAAGATGTGTCTGAGTAGAGTTTGAGCACTATTCAACTTCTGGCTTTGAGAAGTAGGTGGCCTTAAATAAAGCTGCCAGTAGAGAACTTCCAATACTCATTAGGTGATGTGCACCACCATTACTTTATTTCTGTTGTTATTAAAACACTTACAAGGTTTTTACTTTTCAGTTACTAATGTGATGCTTCAGTTTGACAATGAATGGTCCCTTTCCTCACTCAATTCTTGTTTTTAACCTCAAACTGGCAAACTTGTGCAATCACACTGTATCCAAGAAAATCTTTTAATTTTAGAGCAGTAACCTATGGTAGTTATAAGCAGGCTGCAATTATTCCTCAGATGTAAATTAGTGAAATAAAAATTAGGAACTCTGTTACAATTTAACCACTCAGCAGTAATCCACTGAGTCCAAAAGACTGAAAAACACCACATATGAGAGTTTGTATGCAGAATACAAATACAGGTTGAGGATGCACTTGTTTTCATGGCACTTATCACTTTGTTTGAAGTGTCAGTTAGTCTGTAATAGTGAAAGCTCATAAAAATATTCTTCCATTTTGAGAGTCCTGGTCTTGTTAGCAGGAAATGGAAGGCAGCCTCTGCTCAGCCTTAGGTGTTCAGTTGGGCAACAAACTGCATAAGCAGCCTGTTAGGCTCTCTTTACAATACCTAGCGTTAAGGGCTCAGTGACAAAATTTGTAAGATTCCCAGCCTATAACATAGATGGATTTGTTTTAGTACTGTCTATTTTGTTGCCAGAACAAAGATTTCTATTACTGCTCTCCTCCCAGATATATTCAAATTTCTCTCCCACTTTCCCTGAAGAATTAGCACGTGCAACCACCCTGGTGGTTGTGAAACACTGAATACAAACTGAACCCCAGAGCAGGGTGTAACAAACCACTGCCTATCTTCAGGATGATGGTTCATGAAATAGAGGAGGCAGGAGGATGTAAAGCTTCAGACATGACTGTGCCCAGTATTGTTTTTGGGAAGGAAGATAGAGTAGACCAACCTGCTTTTGATCAAAAAACGTAATCAGTAGCTTTAGATGAGACAAATGGAAATTAATGGGAAAAAGTCTTCCATCTTGAGCTCTTTTACTAGTTTTCTTATATGAAATGCACATCTGACAAGAGTTATGTCAATTGCACTAAATGATACTTTGTAATTCTTTTAAAGTTTTTGCTAAAACAATGAGACTTCTAACACCACCAGCATGTTAGTTCTAGCCAGCCAGAAAACACCAGTTTAAGCCAGTATAAGGAGTTGTTACCATTTTTTGAAAAATGAGGCAGCTTTTGGTTAAATTCTTTTTTTAAAAACATAAACAGAGAAGCAACTGCTTTTAGACTACATCTCTTGCTTCAGTAATGTTCCTTGAAGTGTGCTTTTAAAGCAGGCAGAAAGGTTAAGTTACTTCTGACTGACCTTCCTCAGTGAATAACTGTTCCTGTGATCAGACCGGTATTTGTCATCTTCTGTTACTATGTGAGACTGAAACCAACCAATTTTGTCTTTAGCTTTAGGTTAAAGGCTTCATTCACAAGTATGTTTCCTGAGAACAGAAGATTCAGAGTTAGTTTCAGAAGTCTGTGAGGAACTTCTGGCTTTCTGTAGCATCAAACTGAAAGAAGAAAGGGCAGAAGAACAGCTGAAACCTGAGCGAAACAAAAGCAGTAATAATGGAAAAGAGAAAGCTACCAAGACAACAATAGAAGGGAACAAAAATCCCTTAAGGGAAATGCATGAAGGGAGAGAAATACTAGAACTAAAGATGGATTAGTAGAACAACAGAGGCTAGAGACAGGAGGAAGAAAGGAGTTCTACTCTATGTCCCTCCCCAAAATATAAAGAAAATAGCTCAGATGACATAAATAAAATCAAGTAATTATTACTTTCCCTTTTTTTTTAGTACCAACTGTATGCTGCTGACAGTCCTTGAGCAGACTCATTATAGTTTTCCATCTTTCTCAAGTGAAGCTGAGTAATTTCTGAAAATTCTCAGAATTTAATTACATATAAATGTGTAAAACAAAAAGAAGAGTTTAGCGTAAACAAGTATTCATTCAAAATAAAGGGAAAATGTCATTACTGTTTGACAGGAGGGAAGGCTATGGAGATTCTTCTGTGTCATCTGTCCAAGGAGGTTCGTTGTTTTTCCTTCTTAACTCTGTCACAGGATGAAGTTCATGTTATAGGATAACAAAGGGACATTAGATGGTGACCTAGTTAGTTATGTAAGAGAAAACCCACTTTTCGCTGCTGACTGGTCCACCTGGGTCTGTTCACATGCTGTGCTGGAGAAAATGAGCATTCCTGCTGTCTTGATGCTGTTAAGGCATTACGTTTCAGATGCTAACTTGTTTCCAGATTAAAATAGATTAGGAACTACATCTAAGCTTCTGGAAATTGGGTGTCTTGAAATGTTAATATGTGTTCTCCAGCTAATGGAAAAGTTTTTCTAATGGCAGTTTGAATTTTAATTAGACAAGGAGCTTTTCCTAGGAAGGGATTTTATAAGTCGCAGCTTTCACTGCAAGAACAATCTCCCAGGGCCTCTTTTTGTTAAAAATATGGTAAAGAAAATTATTTCTATTTACAGATTTTATTAGAATGGCAAACAGATGAAATTTGTTTTGGTAAAGTGGTAGTTAAAAGCCATGTATTTCTGAATGTTGAAGTTCCTTGTAGTGCAAAAACATAGCTGATGTGTATTAGAATTTGTGTGCTCCAGATATGCCTTTTAGAATTTGTAAACCCTCTGGAACAAGTGGCTGTGGTTCAAGGAGCCTCAAAGCTGTGCACGGAGCCTCGCAAGGTTTGTTCAGCCTGAGAAGTGCATGGCTCTGGCTTTGGGAGGGTTGAAGTTGTGAAGAAACCCTGGTGATCTCATATGGTTCTTAAGCTATAGTTCAAGTAGATTACAAAGTTGGTAGATGCCCGGAAGAATTTGTCAAATCTATAAACTAGATAACTGCTTTTCATTTTATCTCCAGGTAGAGGACAGAATTTAGTGCATGATGCTTTGGGACTTACAAATAATTACAGCATGCCTTAACTGTACAAGTACAAGTGTACACAGACAAGGCATGTGTCTTAGAAATATCTCTGACCTGATGCACTTTCAGATACAGCTCCACAAATTATGATATGAAATGTCAGGGAAAAATGTGTGTTTGTCTGAAGTAGTTGAAATTAACAGTATGCATAAATTGACAACATGGATGCATATATAAAGTTGTGATAAACTTTGCAGCTTAAGATAAATGAAATGCTTTCATGATTTCTATTTCTAGGTCAGATAGGTGTATTATAAAAATCACATTTACACATTTAAAAATCGGGAAATTTTTTTCAAAATCACACTCTAGCAAAGGAAATTTTTTTAGCGATTCACTTCAACAGTAGGTCCCATTTCCTTCATATTTAACAGCTCATACAAACTTACTGCCTCCTAGTTGTGTATTATAGGAACATTTGAGGCATTTGTCAGTTCTGAGCTTTTATCAAAACACTGAGCTATTCATTGTGTTAGTGATAACTCAAGGAGGTTCATGAAAGTTAATCAGTGTTTGAATTCATCAGTTGGTTCCATCCACTGATACTTATCAGCCTGACAGACACAATGATTTTGAAGACATACACAGAATCTATGTATAACTTAAATTTTTTGTTGACCATTCCTATCAGTTGACTCAGGTTTGACAAGTCTTTTCAGTATCTGATTAAGTCCAGTTAATCAAGTGCTTAAATTCACATGGTGAATAGCAGTCTTTCTTTCAGATTTCCTGTCTATGCTCTGCAAGTGTATTTGGGAGTAAGGCTGGACAGAGAGATGGAGACTGAGAAGACCGGGATTGAAGGAGGAAAGCAGCTGAGCATTATAGGATGGATGATGTGATGAGGATTGAACAAAACTCTGTAGAACTTTGTCAGGGCTGTCAGTGAGCCTGTGGGGAGCAGACCTGTGCTTGGGAGACCTGGGGAGGTGACAGCTCAGCATCTCGTGGTAGTCTTGAGTTCTTACTTCCACTGTCAGCTGCCTGTATGTTTATGGCCTTCATGATGCATTAGCATGGAGCTTTAAGGCACAAAACCTGCAGTTGAAAACCCTGTCCTTATTGCCTTCTTTACCTTACAGTAATTGCCTTTACCTCTAGAATACATCAAAGAACACCATGTACAACAGAGTACTCACCTTTCTCTCATCCTGTCTTCTGTGCATTGGAGGTCTACATTTGGAAGAGAGCTCTCATACTCAGCACTTGACAAACTGCTCTACCCCTTTTGCCCTTAATTATACCCAGGCTGGGAACTAAAATTGTACTATATGGATTAATTCTGTGAATGGAAGCTGAAAATGCTGCTAGCCTGGATCTTTTACATAAATATCAAAATCAGACAACATTAAAATCATCAAGTCTTTGTCATCTCTAAGGTGATTGGTGTTTGGCTGGGGAGCTCTGCGTGTTGTTGAGGGTGCCTTGCTCTCCAGCAGCTGGGAACTCCTCTTGGGAGCATTTTTAGAAATGCTTTCTGTCTTTGATGTTGGATATGACAGTCCAGTGACTTTATTTAGACTATATTAACTTTCCTAGCTTTAAATGCAACCTTGCAAGTACATGTCACTCTTTGCAGGACCAGTAGCATACCTTCTCCTTGCTTTAGCCTTGCTAAGTTCATTCCCGTATCCCTTTCCTGTGGAGAAATCTCATTATGTTCATTGTCAACAGCACCCAGTACCCTTCAGGCAAAGCTTGAGCTCAGTATTGCCAGATAGCTACTTTTGTTACATGAAGGCTTTGGAATGATTCCTTAAATCAAAATGCTGTTTTATCTTGACAGCAGGAACAAAGCATAGGAAGAGAAAAGGGTTTTAAAACCAAAGCAGGATTGTACACATCTTTCTTATCTTCCCTGTCTGCAGAATGCTTAACTTAACCCCTCCTGGGCCTTTGGAGGAATTGACTGAAGTCAGTCTTCTGAGACTGCTGTATTTGTGATAGCATCTTCTGTATCTGACCACTTCCTTCAGCAGTCCTTCAATGTGCACTCTGGACATCACTGGATCGCGGGTCGTGGTAGAACTCAGCTGTTTAAATACCTAGCACACCCTGCCTGACCTTGGGTGAGCAAGTTTAGAGGAAGTGCAGTGGGTGAAAGTGACCATCAAGAGGAGTGACAGCAGCAGTGTAACAGATATGAGAGCAACCAGAACAGAAAACCGGTCTGTGAACACATCTGTTGTAAAAATGTCTGCTACAATCAAATGAATTTAGAAACCCACTAATACACTTCACACAAATACAAAGTTGCTCTCATCCTGTAAAGCTTGTCAGGCTTTCTTACCCGTTTCTTTGCGAAGCTCAGGGAGAATATATAGACATGCTGGCTCCTACCATATGGAATTACAGGAAAAGCAGGGAAGCATTGATGATTGAGAGAAAGGAGGAACATGTCCTTAAAGGAACTGCTGGCAGGAATCAAGCAAGTTTGGGAGGTAAGAGGGTTGTCTCTTTTTTTTTTTAAGCTTTTGCAATGAAAATCCCATCACCCATTTACAGCAAGATAGGGCCTCAGTTGAATCAAAGACAGTAATCAATACATTTATGTGCAGTAGTGCCCAAAATACAGTGTACACTTTCCAGGCAAAGCCCACATATCTCTCTCTGATGTTATAATGTATTTATTCAATTCTTTTCTAGTTTGCCTAATACTCTTTTTTTACTCTTTGTACTCTCTTTTCACAGCTTTCCTATTCCTTCAGACTTCTTTTTTTTATTGCCCAGTTTTCTACATTGTCTTCTTCCAGTTACCTGTTCTTTTGCATCTTCCCTCCCATCTCACATTCTCTCCTCATCAGGTTCTTTCTTTCTTAGTTAAACACATGACAGCTTCTTTTACCATATACCCTTTTCACCATCTTTGTTAGGGAAAGAATCGAAGAACTGGTGCTCAGTTTTGTGATATCAAGAGCTTTGAAGTGTTTTGTTTGGTTTTTTTTTAATGTTCTTCACTTTGGTTAAATATCAAGTTATTTACAACCAGCTTGAAATCATGCTTCAGTTCTGCCTAATGTACAGTAGGTGACAATATATGAAAGAATGTATCTTGTAGGAAAGAAATTGTACAGAATTGAGCCCTATTTGTGTAAATGCCATTTATACAGCATTCTTGTGCCCACACTGAGTACCATTGAAGTCATTGGGCTCCTGCTTTTTTGACTTGACTGTGCTACAGCTTAAACTCTCCTGTTTTGGTGAAAGCTTGTAAAATGGTCACTCACCCTTCTGTGGCATAGTAATACTGGCTCCCCAGTTTATGCAGCTGGGGAAGGAATGCAGACGTTGATCTGATTTTGATCATCAGAAGCACTTTTAACGTGTCTTCTATTCCTAGTATTTCTAGATCTGGTGCTATATTAATACATAGTCTCTGAAGTAACTTGCTAAATGAAGAAAGAGCTTTATTTGATGATAGAGAAAATGATTTGGTAAACTTGATTTTTCTTTCAAATTGATGAAATTATGTAGTTTATATAGTTTGTTATATCAATGAAGAGACCAATTTAACATGGATGTCATCATGTTAGAACATCCTTCTGTAAAAGGAACAGTAAGCACGGTGCCATAAGCTATTAATTTACATACAGTGACCTTTGTTCTATCTTGTAGCAGCATAGCAAAAAAGGAAATATTGCATTTTCAGAATGAAATTCACTTTGTAGGCATTAGGTGATGGCTTTTGATGCTTTCTGATATTCCCAGAAAATGTTAGGGATTTTTCTTTGCAAGACACTTACATGATATGCTTCTAATCACACATACATTAGTCTGGACACACTTACTTCTTCGAAGGCAAGGATGGTGGAAACAAGTAAAAACCAGTTCAGTAGATTTCTTTGGAATGCAGCTTCATCCCAGACATGATCTGAAGTGTTTGCTTCTCTTTATGAAGGTCGTAACTTCTCCCTTTACAAGGTATCACAGTTCTTTTTTCTGCTGTTGAGAACAAGGTAGAATTTGAGACTTCTCACACAGTCTCTGGAAGAAACTGGTAGAGTTTTTTGCAAACATAAAATTTGAGTTCAGTGCATGCACCCAGCTCAAAACAGATGGCTGGAGAGAGGAATGCCCTAGATAATGCAGCACTTCACTTAAGCAAGGGGTGGCCTGTTTCATGTTTTCTTTTTTTTTTTAATTGATATTTAATAGGCTTTCTGATACAAAGCAACAGCTGTGGACCACAGGATTGTTTTTAGCCTACTTTTAGCTCTTCCTCTGAACAGTTTTCTGTACTTCAGTGATCACAACCATGAGGTATCTCTTGGAAGTGAGCATAGCTAGCAACTAATTAAACTGCTTTATTGCTAAAATCAGAAGTTGTTATCAACAAAACAGCATATGTGGCTGTACATAAAGAAATTGCTGGATTTTTGAAAGCTGGTCAATAGGCACATTTAAAAAATTAGTTAGTTTTGGCAGGTTTTTTGAAACACTAGAATTTTCTGCTTGACCTTTTTTATTTTTTAAAAAACATATAGATGAGCCTATTATTTTTTTCCCATCACCAGAAATTTATTTTTTACAATCTGAAATATGCTGAGGAGCCTGCTTCCAGATTAAGATTAGACTCTCTTTCGGCAGAGATCTGACATCAGGGAGTATATATCAAACTTGAAAAGTCAAATTCTTGCAAGCCCCTGATTTTTTAATTTCTTTTAGCTCCCTGACTTTTTGCGAAAGCAGTTTTATAACAAAAAGGCCTCTTCTAGGTTTGGTCACAATTTGGAATAAAAATATTTATGTCTTAACTATTTAACACTCACTTGTCAGCATCTCAAAGTTCAACCAGAATGAGTCCACTGTGGTGTTGTGTTTGTGTACCAGATTCTGCACCACTGGGGCTTTGATCATGTAGCATGTGTTGGTGTTGGACTTTGGTTACATCCTAACTTTGCAAGGCTCCCTTCAAGTTTAGAAGCCCAGTTCTGCTTGTTTAGGTAAGCATACCATTCTGCTCTCTATCTGAGGAACTAATTTGTTCCCAGAATTCAGCATATCATCTGAGTCTTTTAATTTTAGATGTTTCTGCTGCTTCATCTAATGTAATCTAAGGCCATCAGACAAAAAAGTGTAGTTGCTTTGACATGAAAGATCTGCATTCTCAACACAGCTATAAAGAGGCACTGAGGCGTTAATTGAATGAAAGTAAAACTTATACTCAGTGCTAAAACATGACTTCTTTAAATTGAATACAGAAAACTTTATCAGATAAATGACAGGTTTACATGTGTGTTGTAGGCTTAAGTGATGCTGCATTGCAATGCCTTAAATGACCTTGTTGCAGAGCATTTAGCAAAGGTAATCTGTTGAAACCAGCTTTGCTGCTGAAACCTCAGTGTAGTCGGATTATAGCCTCAGTTCCCCATTGCCCTGTATTATGCATGAAGAGACTGCAGACTTGATTTAAGATGGTATTTGGGCCCAAAGTGTAGCTTTTATATTCTGCCTGAGCATATATGACCATAGGATAATAAGTAAAGTGATGCATAATAAAATGATGGCCATAGTGCCTTCATATTTGAGATGACTTGTTGAAGTTTCATGTTTATATACTCATCATGGTTTAGTAGAATTAATGGCTTTATGACAGAGGGTTTTTTTTTTTTGCAGTGACTCACATCTGTGGTAGCCAGAAAAAGTTGCAGATATTTAGTACACTGGAGAATTTATGGCACAGGAGAATTAGTTTTATTCTCAAATGACAAGTCAGTTCAGTGTATCATGTCAGAAAAAGATTAAAAAATCTGACTTCTTGTGTGTTAGAAAATGTAGACATGCCAACAAAGGGTGACAAACGTGCTGAAAAGATAAGAGAATTCAACTCTGTCTTTAAAAAAAGTCCTCTGAAGGGGTATCTATTAACATTAATTATTTAAAATAACCTTTTAATTGCAAGAGTGAAGGTACTATTTAATTGTGTAAAAAGTGAGGCAGTAAATAAAACAAATTTAGCCCCCTCCCATCTGTTTCTTTAAAAAAGGTGGAACAACAAGACCATGACAGTGGATTGTAAAAAGTTATCTTTGTTTCTACTCGCATTCTTATGCAGGATTTAAAGTTAAAATATTGCAAAAGGTTGTGATTGACCCAGATGGGGAAATAGAAATTAAGTGAAAACTAGGTTTTTACCTTGAACTCTGAAATGTGAAAGTAAACAAGTAACATAACAAATGAAAGGCAGGCCATGCAACAGAAATACTGAAACATGAAAAGATTTGTTCCTAAAATGCAGTTTTCTAGTCTGATGTTGCATCATTAATAGATATTTCAAGGTGCAAAATGTGTCACAATGACAGCTAGAGGTTAACTCAGCATTTTCAAAGGCCTGTGTTCAGACCAAAACTCCTTATTCACTTCAAAATATAAAGTTTCTAGGTATTATTTCATTATATATGCATTACCTCCTAACAGTTAATAAGCTGTGAGGTTCCTAACTTCTTGCTTTAATAGGAATGTGGAGAGTTAATATACTTTTGCAGCTCTACTAGTAAACAGTTCACAAAATAGCCTCTGTGGTACTTATGTTCCATTTGTGTCATCTGTACTGTCATCTCACAAATTCTGAGGGGTTTTTTTAAAACTTGAATTCACATTTTTAATGCATTTTTTCTCTTCAACGATATAAATTATTAATAATCTTTCCTCAATATTAAAATATTCTAACAGAAATCAAGCCTCATTCAAACTCCTTTTATTTTGCCTTTACAACTGAAGATGGCAGTGAAAGGGAGTCCATCCTCCCTGTTCTTCAAAGTTGTTCTTAGACCATTCTGGAGTAATATGAAGGACTTGCCAAGTCAAGCTAATTTTACATCATAGTCACCAAGTTGCTTTTTCCTAGTAGCAAGACTTAGATTGCATGGTATTTCACAATCACCGTCTATCTTTGTATATATGGGGGTTTAAGCAGTACCAAAACTGCATACACTGTTGAGTAAATATCATAATAAATTAATCATAATAAAAATCTCATACTAAAAATTAACATACCATTAGCAAGTGAAATGAAATAATTTTAGATGTAAACGGAGTACTTTTTACTTGTGTTTGAGACCTTTTCTTCATGAGCCCCAAATTGCCACCCATTTTGTAGAGCAAAAGAGTATTTAACCTGTTAGAAAGAAAAGGAAAATATTTATTAAATGAAATTTAGATAGCGAGAATAGTCAGATGAGGAGTTTTGCCATCTGTGCTCTGCTAATTTTTAGAAGGACCAAGCAGTTACATTTGTGACACAGCAAGAGTTAGGCACATCTGCATATCCTACTTGGAGACGCTGCGGTAGAAACAGTGAAAGTGTTTTGAGATGAAATTTGAAACAAGTTCATGCAAGCATAGAAGAAATATAGAACCATAATTTGGAAGGATTTTGAGGCAGTTGAACCAGGTCAGCTCTGACTGTGCAGCTACTTCTTGAAGCCTCTGTAGTTTCTGTAACATCCCTTCAGGTAGTTCCAGGCTTCCCCCTTAGCCTCCTCTTTGCCAGACTAAAGAGGCCCCCAGGCTCTTACATATCATGAGTTGTGGGAACGTGACCATTTTGGTAGTTCTGCCCAGTTTTTCATTGTTCTTGATCTGGGACATACAGAACTAGACATAGAATTTTGGGAGACACAAATCCTTGCAGGCATCAAGCAGAGCCTCAATGTGCTGGTCACGCTCCGAATGTAACCAATGTACAGTTTGCTTTGTTTACTTTGGGAGCAGGCTGCTGCCTCATGTTTTACTTGGCATCCCCTGTAACCCCTGGGTCTTTACAACAGTGTGTTCCCAGCCTCCACTGGTGCTTGAGGTTATTCTGCCATAGCTGCAGAACTTGGCACATACCCCTATTGAACTTTAGGAGACTTCTGTTGATCCAGGTTTCTGGACAGTGCCTCTGGACTGCTCTTCGGAATGCCAGCTGTTCCTCCAAATTCAGTGTTTGCAAAGATTACAAATGTGCATCTGCCTTTAGGCTATAGTGGTTTCAAGCACAAACTGCGTACTTAAAATCTGCTGTTCAGCTAGTCTGAGTAGGGCTGGCAGATTTATGTTTGACTTTTTGATAATATGTAAAGCAATGATGAACCCTTCATAACTGTGACACCAGGACAATTAAAGTTTATTTATTATCTATAAAATACAAAACCTATTTATTTATTAAGGATAGTTAAAGACTCTATACTTGAAAAATTGCCTAGGACCTAGGAGTGTTAGTTGGTTACTACTGCATGTAACTGTGCCTTGTACTGACCACACTTACAAGTAAACACAATTTACTGCAAGTTAGTTCAAGTGGATAGAGGATGGCAAACCTTCATCTATACACACCCAAAAGGCTTAATTCTGCAGAATCACACTGGGGATGCAGGGTGGATTACCAGGTATAGCCTCAATAGGATTGCAGCTCTTTCTGTGCTACATTACTTATTCAGCTGATGAGAAATGCATTCCGATTGAGTTGCAGCAGCAATTAAAGGGAAACCAATGGGTCCAGATCTCCCAGTCATTCTCATGAAAGCCCTACTGAGCTCCCACCCTGTCTACATGTTGTTGATGAAATCTTTTTGGATTTTAGTACAGTTTTCAGTGCTGTTACTATGATTCTATGACATGACCACATTCCTTTCCAGCTAAGCAGGGGAGAGTGCATACCTTGAGTCTTCTCTGACATGAAATATGATAAGCCAGAACAGATACTTACAAGCTCTCCTGAGTCCCACGCTTTAGTCGTATCCACAGCCTGTCTGTCATGGGCCATATCTGTATTAATTACAGAGGTAAAAGCCTCTACCCAAATTAGGTTCATTTACCCCAATACATTGTGGTTTTACTTATGTAATATTACTAGTTGATTTTTTTAGCTTCAGTAATAAATTTTTGGCAACCTGGAGGAAAAGGAAGTTCTTCCAAGATAGATGAATCTATCCTTGCAAAGTTACTTGGTAGCACCTTCCAGTTTTTATCCTTCTGGAGCACCTATGGTGTTGATCTGATTTTTTTTGGAAATCAAAAGTTCTAGATCGGAGGATAGTTCCTTTTGACAAAAGCATTTAATACTTCTCTAGTGGGACATAACTGGACTGTTTTGCAAGGCATTATCACAGAAGGCAAACTTCAGTATAAAAGGGTGGTGGTGACCAGATGTGTTTCTGGGTTATTTTAGATTTTTCAGCACTGGTAGTTTTTAGTTCCCTCTCTCTGGGCTTTCCTGTACCCTTTTCTATGAAGGAGTCTGGCTCTGGTTACAGTACAAGTGCTGATGTAGAGTGAGGGAGTGCTTAGTCTGAGAAAGTCTGATACCTAGATGAGATACAGAAGGAGCTAAGCATGTCCTTGTGCTGGATTTATAGCAGATCTCGAGTTATTAACAGTGACCAAACTACTATTCATGGTGCCCAGCTGCTTGGTTCCAAGAGACCTGAGGAAGGAGAAAGACTTTTTATATCTTGTTCTTATAGCTGAATTATCAATTTTCCTGATAAATACTGCTTTAGGGATCAGTTGCTTGCTGCATTAATTAATAACATTCAATATAATTCCATATGATGCTTTTATATGTTAATAAAATTGATAGGAAGAATATCTCACGTGATAATGTTCTTTCAAATTTTTATTCTTATATGCAGCTTTCTGGGAGTAAGTAAGATATGGCCAGCAACAAAGCTGCTTTGCTCTGTGCCTGCTGATACAGAAACATCCTTTTCTTTTATTCATTTCATTAAAATACCACCATATCTACAGTAGTTAAAATTGACAACAGCTTTTGGTTTGTGCATAATCCACAAGTTTACTCCATGAAATGACTCTAAGCTTTACCCTGTAAAGTGTGACAATTTCTGAGGTATTGTTTCTCTACTTCCCCTTTCTTCCACATTCAAAGGAATTATAATAGCAAACAAAAAGTTTCAGGAGAAAGGAAACAACCACAAAACTTTCTAGGAGAGAGATTCTTTCCTCAACTATGGTCCCTTTGTGGCTGGCATCTGTGGGAGTTACATATGCTGAACGAGAGGAATTTCCTTGGTGTAAACACTATAAACAGAGGGTAGAGAAAGGACTGTGCTGTTCCTTAATGTTGGTGCAAAATGCAAGTGGAGGATGCCTAGGGCACATTGATGAAATTTTTCAGACTATTGATAGTCCATTGCAAAGATTTTTAGTGCCTCTTGATTATTTACCAGTCCACAAACAAGTGTACTCAGTTATGCCAAATACTGCAGCGTCCTTGTTACATGCAGAAGCCAGTCAGGAATTGCCTCAAAAATCATGCTGGGTTTTGACTTCTGTTCTTTGTGTCTTCCTTCTGAAGTATAACTACTTCTTTTGTTTCTATTGGCAAAAGGACCGGCAGCTGATCAGTAGCTTTGTCCTCTCCTAAAATAAATACCATGAATATCCTGGAACACTGCAGTGGCAGTTTCTCTACAGATGCCTGGTTAGGGGCAGACTGCATTTCGCCTATGCTCGGAATTTTAGGTGCTGGTTTCCAGTGTGGCATTCAGAAACCTGAGCCAAGAGTTCTGGCTGTGTACATAAAAAGTGCTTGGAGAGTCCAGAATAGGATGAACTACCAAGCTCAGCAGGAAATCACCCTTAATTAATATGCATGCCATTTTCTAATCAGCATGATTTCTGCCTTAAGCCCAGGACTTGAAATTATTTCTTAGAGCTGGATGCCTGAGTGTTTTCTAAGAAAGGTTGAAACCTTTTTCTTTTCAAATACAGATAGAGGCACAAGGGGGTGACCAACTTTCCCTTCCTTGGGACAGGCACACGTTTATGTGGGAAAGAGCTCCAAAAGTCCAGACTTTTCCTCTGCCTGAAATTGAAGCTGTACCCTCAGACTGACTGGGTTATAAGACCCAATAGTGTTCATAGGGTTGTTGGATAAAGCATATTTTTTAAAGGTGAAGGGTTTTTGTTCCAGCACTTTTTCCTGTGACTACTCATTTGTTTTATGCAATGACTATTTAATAGAGAATTATAGAATTGGTTGGGTTGGAAGGGACATCAATGGTCATCTAGTTCCAAGCCCTCTGCCATGGGCAGGGACATTTTTCACATTGCTCAAGTCCCATCCAATATAAAATATGTCTCAGCAGAAGTAAGAGGTGGTTCAGTCCTCACATGAAAAATACAAAAATCTGATATGAGTATGTTTTGGAGAAATTTTGTTTAAATCCTTTCAGGTAGAGGATAGCATTTGTTTTGTTTTCATGTTCACACTAATGTGCGAAAGGCATTATCACATTTTTGCCATGTGCTTTGTGTTGGATTCTTTCTCCCAAGAATTCATCTGTTGCCTGTGTGTACAGGGCACATTGGAAGCAGGGTCTAGAAGAGCCATACCATCAGAGATACCAATAAGAGTAATATATGAATTTGGTTGATAAGCTGCCTGAGAGAACTAAGAGAGCTTAAGCTAAATGAATGTTGAATTTAAAAGGAAAAAAGGTAATATTTCTCCAGAATCTGGTGTCTGGTAAAAGAGTCCATGGGAGGTAGGCTTCCTACAGTCATCTCTTCATATAAACTTGATTTTTTTTTTCCTCACCTGTGATTTAAGGATCAGTCAAGACCTTTGTGGTCATGAGAGGGATAAACGTCTCTGAGAGTACAGTGGACACTCTTGATTTGGGGACACAGCATGTGCAGCTGTATGGAGTTGACACAGATCCTTGCATCCCTTGTGAAATGTATCCCAAAGACTTGTTTGCATTTCCCATCTGCCCTTCATCCTTGAGACCTACAGACTGTTTACAGAACCTGACCCTTTCAGTTTCTGTCAGGATGACTCTTTACCTAGTCTGAGAGATGGTTATTAAGCAGGGAAAGCAAAGCACTCCTCCACTTTGCACACAGTCAGATCCTGCTTGTGGGGGAAGCAAATGACTTGCAATTTAATCTAGTGTGTGGCATTTTGCAGATTTTTTTTGTCTTCAAAAGATACATTTCTTTTTGAAAAGAAAAGAAGTCTTGCTTGTCTTTTTTATTGAACTTCCTGTAAATATGTATCTCTTGGGAGCATTTCACTTGTTTTTGGGTTGTTGCCCAAACACAGTTGATTGAATGGGGGATTAATAGCTTAATTAAGAGTCCTGAGATTTAAGACATAGAAAGTAGCCCTTTCTTTTGGAGATTTTTTTCCCTGATTTGTGCTGTGAGATTTTCTCTCTCCAAAGCCATCTTTTTAGTTCATACCTATTGCATCATCTGACTCATTCAAATGTTCATCAGTTTTTTGAAGTAATACTTGAGGACTGTAACATTCAGATTGAGATTTACCCAGCTGTGCCCATGTACTGTAATGTGCTGCCTCAGAACATCAGTATCGTTTTTACTGCATTGGCACTCTCGTATGAATTTTACTAAATAAAGCTCTTAAAGGCTGTGCAGAGGTTAATGATCACTTACAACTACAGCAGTCATGCAGAATACTAGTGGGTTTTGTGGAAATCTTTGTTTAAAATAGGGTTATATTGAACAGTTTGTGCACCATTTTAATTTTGCCATCTGATTCTGCAGTTTTATGTCAGTCTTACATGAAGACTCAGTTGAATCCTTTCCCTTTAGAGAGGATCTGAGCTGATCCTATCACTGCAGTGTTTTTATCCATTCTCTACATCCTATGCATTCCTAGGTGAAAATAAGTAACTGCATTAGGAGGCAACTATTTATCACTAGAGGGATTAACCACAGATGTCTGCTAATCTTAGAATACCAGATTTAAAGCCATACATGATATCTGTAAAAGCAAACTAAAAACTCTTGAGAACATTTTGGCCCTAAAAGCTTGTGGACAAATGATGCCGACCATGTAGCCTTCAATTTGAGATATGTGGGCACTACAGTCTGCCTACAAAGTGCATATTGTTTATTTCAGGCCATTTTAGTAATTTTTGCTAAACTGCTAAATTGAAGGATCAGTGGCATTTCACCAGCCAACAAGCAGGGATTTCCAAAACTGGCTTAATTTTCTCTGTATCCTTCACTGACATCAGAGAATACTAAAAGCCTTTTTCTCTAGGGCATGAGAAGACTATCACACATCTATTGGCCCTTCTGTGGTCAAAGGGAATTTTTTAATTACAGATCTTGACAGTTGCGTGTTTAGGTGGAAAGGTGCATTTTTATTTGATAGTCTTTCCCTCTCAGATTTTCTTATTGTGACAAAAATGCTTTGATGAAAGTAACGTTAGGTGGGATAATACAAACAAGTACTTAAAACCATAAGACATTTGTAAATAAAAGGATTTAAAGGCACCTAGTAGATTTGCAAATAACCTGTTTCTAAGAAACTTTCACTGAAAACCCAACAATAACACAAATGACAGGTCACTTCCATCAGGAACTTATTTCTCCACACTCATCAAATTCAACCAGTGTATTTTCAGGGTTAAAAGCTTTCATTCATGGTTTGTAATTATCAGCCAGCTTATAATTAAAAGCAGGGACTTTCTGGGTAATTTTGGAGAAAAATAAATAAAACCAAATTAAATGCAAATTTTTATGTCTTCTGAGAACAGCATAAATCACCATTAAGACTTTGTATCTAAGGAATATGTACTTTTTGGAGCATCACTGTGAAGTCCCCAGACTGACAAGATGCAGAGGCTGCAATTCAGCCTTCTTCTGGGATAGAGAACTAGGGGAAAACTGTATGTTTCCATAAAAAGATAGCTGCGGGGATGACTGTAGTAGATCAGCTGGTTTAGGATATGTATCTTGTCAAGAAGGAAAATGGAACTTGCACGAGTGTTGTTGCGTAACAGAATGCCTTATGTCTTTTTAATTAGGAACTGCTAAGCTAATTTATTTTATTTTATAAAGCTAAATTTTATTTTATATTTGTATTTCTATGTTAAATGTAAAAGAATAGAATACAAAATGACCTTTATGGTTATATCAGGGTAAATACTTACTTTCCTTGCTGAGATTTCATTGAATTGTGTTGTGTGAGCCCCCAAGCTTTTGAATATCTGGTATCTGTTCTGTGTTGGCCGTCAGAGAGGTTTCTCACAGAGCTGACATGCAAAGGGGATTCTTTCAGCACCAGACACTGTGGTAGCAGCTGCCACCAAGAAACTCAAGTTGATAGATGGACCAGGAGAAAATAGGTTGCTAGAGTGTTCTGATCAACCTTGAATTTAAAATGAGCTGCTTGAAGACGACCCAACAAACAAGACAGTTTCTTTGCCTGGAAAAGGACTAGGAAATTCAAGTTATTAACTTATAAAAATGTAAGATCTCAGACCAGAAGTACAAAAGCAGATTCCATGAATTATTTATTTCTATCTTCATTTAAGGTACCAAGATACCTTTAAAAATATAGCACTAAACAAAACAATAATATAGCACACAGAATATGTATAGAAACATTGTTATGTTCTGTTATTGGATCTATAATAGTCTTACCTTAAATCTTCATGGCTTTTCCTAGATTAGTCTTTATTTTTCACTGCTCAGATCCATTTTATTTTCTGTAGTAGATTACTCTTTGGGTTCTAATCATAGTTATATAGCTTTGAAGATAGAGAGTAGCTAGTTTTAATTAAGTCCAAAGTAAAGAATTGAAAGAGAATGTCAAAGCCAAGATGTTTCTACTCAGATCCTTTCCAAAACTTCATTTGGTTGAATTGCCCACAATTTAATTAAAACAACAGTAAAGATACTCTATATTTTTTACAGGGTTATTCTCTTTATCATCTCATTGTGTGTCAGGACCTTAGAGTTTATGCAGATGTGTAAAACTACTTGGTTACCCATCAATAAATAGTGACAGAATCAGACCCTTACCTGTATAGTGAGTGCTTATCCAACAGATTTAAGATAGAAATGGATTCCCTTAACCTACAGATTTTATACTTGATTCAGTTAAAAGATGTTGAGGAATATGAATGAGGAGAAAGCATTACTAAACCACTTTTTGTAACTGAAACAGCCTTCTTGTCTGACTGGATTTCTTGCATCCCAGACAACTGATCCTCGAGCTGAGACTCTGGTGCACCATTCAGTGTTATTTCACATGTCCCTTTAGGCTCACTATAATGCAGAAGTGGATGACCAACATTACCCCTGGAAGACTTGCAACATTTTGTATCCTCCCTGATAATTTGGCTATTACAGTGATTGTTGAAGGCAATAGACCAGACCAAACAAATTCACTGTTACGTGTTAAAGATTTACACAACCTCATCACATGGACTAACAGCTTCACACAAAAAATGAAGTCATTGATGGCATCACCTAATACAGACAGCCTCCTGTGCCAAGCTGGGTAACTTTGGAGCAGGACCAGGTGATTTAGAGGATTTTTTTTTTTTTTACATGGAAGGTGGAGTTTTTTTTGGCAAACCAATTTTGATTTTCCAATACAAATTTGAATATATATTACAGTGTGAAATTTATTTTTCTGCATTAAATACACATCTTTTATCACAATGTTGACAGCATAAATCTAGTCCTGATTTTGGCACTAAAAGGCATACAGATAATATACACTGAGAATAGTCTCCATCTTCTGCTGAAGTCCCAAGAAGTGTTTCTTGGGATTCCTTTCCCTTTGAAGATTTTTGTCAGTGAACATTTCTTTAACTTGCTGTCTACTGAGACTTCAGCTCCTTGTCCCTTACTCCCATTCTGTTGGCTCTGAGCAGTTTGAGCAGATTCTTACTATGTTTGCAGTTTTAGAAAAACCAGGCACCAAGTTTTCACTTTTACTTTGTATTTGCCTAATAAGGAACTTGGAGCAGCAGTAGACTGAACAATCCTAAATGCTAGGAAAAAAATGTATAACCCAAGCAACACCCCAAAGCAAAACCTCAGCAGCTTACTTTCAAGGTTAGTTTCGAAGATTACATATAAGTAAACTTGTTAGAACCTGGCCATCTGTATACTATTAGGTGCATATTTGACAAAAAAAAGGTAAATAAAAAAGCTGTCAAGTGACTTTTGAACATTCAAACAGCTTAAAAGCTCTTTGTGTGGTAATGTTGGCACAGCTCCTAAGTGACCAGATGGAATTTTATTAACAGCCAACAGGACAAGGGCTGAGATTTTGTTTCTTAACTTACTATTTTTGAAACGCTTGTAGAGGATGTGTCAGAAAGCTTGATGTTCTTTCATACTACGCAGAATTACACATATACCTTCCCTTAATGCAAAGATGAAGACTGCTTCAAAGGTTGTCATTTCTGTAAGGTAGATAAGAAGAGAGTTATGAGGTGTATGGTAATTTAGGCATCACTGCTCTTTAGTGAATTTGAGAAAGGCGTTTTAATATACACAATTTGTGGTCATATTAAAAATAGAACTTAGAAACAGACTTTCTAATAAACAGACTTAAATAATGTTTTTTATAAAAAAGAACAAAAAATACCTAAGTATTAAAAGAGACTTGATTTCTGGTATCAGTAACCACTGATAATAGTGATGTCAGATTTCCATTTAAGGATTCTGGTAAACATATTAAGACCATGTGAATTTATGTGACTCCTTTTCTGGCATCATCATGGATTTATTTATTGTCAGTAAGAAATACCTGAAAACTGAGACTTTCCACTGTCTCCAGTAAACCACAGGATGACAATTAGTCCTACAGGGAGCAGCTGAGATACCTGAGGTTGTTCAGTCTGGAGAAAAGAATGCTGAGGGAAGACCATATCACTCTCTACAACTCCCTGAAAGGAGGTTGTAGCAAGATAGGCATTGGCCTCTTCTCCCAGGCAACTGGGAAGAGGAAATGACCTCAAGTTGTGCTGGGGAGGCTCAGGTTGGATATTTGGAAAAATAGCTTCACTGGAAGCAGGAAAAGGCTCCCCAGAGAAGTGGTAAAGTCACCATCCCTGGAAGTGTTCAAAAAGTGAGTGGATGTGGAAACCCCTTTTCAATATGGTTTAGTTGGCATGGTGATGTTCAGTCAATGATCTTGAAGGTCTTCTCCAGCCTTAAAGAACCAATGATCCTATGACCTTCAAACCAGACTGCTTAAAAGAAAAGAAACAAAATCTGTAACACTCTGTGAGTTCATGGTTCACTGTATTCCTTTCAGGTGCTTCCTTTCCATATTTAAGGTTTTCAGGGAACTCATGATAGCTAGAAAAAGCTGTGTAGTCAGAGAGTAGCATTTCAAAACATCTGACAGAAGAACACTGATGTGACATACAATTAGAGCTAGCAGTACCAATTTGGAACCTGGCTATCCTACCCAGACAAAATTCTCCCTGTTTCTGGTGAAAGATTGCCAGAGGGCTTTATACAGAATCAAACCCTGATTTGTTCAGTAACTGAAGCTGGTACAAGTATAGTTATGACAGATAACAGCAGCCTGTGCTTATTCAGTTGATATGGACTTACTTGCAGAGGGTAGACCAAAGACCAGAACCGGACCTTGTTGAAGTCAAAGAGAATTTTCATTAGTTCTGGAATTTTGTATTCCCAACTTTGTATTACCTGGTTTCTGTTTGTTTGTTTGTTTGTTTTATTTTAGGCTCAGTAAAGAAAAAAAGTAATTTTAACTTCTTTATCAAAAAAGCTAAGAGTAGAGTAAGCTGGATAAATTGATTAGGAATGTATACTTCAAGTCTAAATTGTTGTCCAGCATTATAATATCCTACAAAAGTCCAGCCAGACTAACTTGTAGCATTACATACGTGTTATTTTCTTAGTTAATTAGCCATATTTTTTATAGAGCTTGGGAAAAGTACAGAGGATTGGCAGTCTTGTTAAATTATGCCACAAAAGAAATTAGTGTTCTAATATAGTAAGGGAAATAATTTAACAAAAAATCCAAAAGCTCTTTAGGAAAGTGGGAAGTGTTTTCCTCTTACTTGTGTAATGTCTAGGTTGGCATTTGTAGTCAGCTAACTTGAGTCACATTAGGATCAAGATTTCTAGAGCAGGTACAGTCAGAAAAGGTTAGACACAGTAGTGTAGGCAAAGATCATCTCAAAGAAAAGATAAAGTGGAAAAAGCTTGATATGTTTCATTTTAAATGTGCTGTTTCTGGACTGTATTTCAGTAGTTTAATTTTCTTCTGTTTGTTTTCTAGCACCTGTTCTCTGTTCTTGCTGTTGTCACTTGACAAAGTGACTCTTGCTTGCTAGATTAAAAGTGCTTCAGGCAGAAACCATCAGCAGGAGCAGAAAAGAAAAAGAAAGAAGACAAAAGAACATAATAAACCACCTAAAATAAGTCAGAAAAGAGCCAGTATAGAGATGCAAGCCCTGCTGGATGCATGTGTGTGTGCATGCATGTGCATTGACACATGCAGACATGCAGCTTGTCTCTTCTACACTGCTCCATATGGTTATATGTAATACAGTATTGTAGGGAATGATAGATTTGATTAGTATTAAGGTTACTCCTTTTTTTCCAAGATCCTATTTCAGTCATTTACTGACTTTTCAGGAGGAGCTATATTCTATTCCAACTGTCTGCTTTAGGCTATCCATTTTAATTTGCTTGATGAGTTTTTGCTTTAGCACGAGCAAGAAATGGGTTTGGACTATTGTCCGAAGTAACAGTAGTCATTTAAGATACTATTTTGGTCCTGTTGTTTTTTCCCCCCATTAATTTTTTTTTTATTCTGTGCATAGGATGGGCAGTAATCTGGAATAATCTGGTGGAGGAGACCTTCCCTTGCCTTTTATGTTGCATACTTTGAAGCCATGTCATAAATTAAGAAGGGTGGGCATGTATAAATAAACACTTAGAGTTAAATATTCCCACAAAGAACTGGATCCCCTTCTGCCCCATGTGGTATCTGATGCTTTCTTGATACCTGCCCATGACGTGTTGTGGTCTGCTTTATAGAAGTTCTGAGTGCAATCTGTATCTGCATCAGAAGAGTCCTGAAGAATCCAGAGTGTGCAGTAATTCTGGGACCTGAAAATCTCATGTTGTTCCCAAACCCTAAATTTCCAGTTCTCCCATTCACTTACACAGTGCATCGCTTCCCTCGTACTTTGTAGATATCTTCTGAAAGCAAGCACATTCATAACCTTGAAGCATGATGACATAATGTAATGATAGTAACTTTATAATTGCCAGTGAGAAAGGAAATGATCCTTCATCTTTTAGTAGTACCTGGTAAATAAAAGGAGAACCAGTTGCCAAGAAGGAGGATATTAAAAGACATTCAGCTGTTCTTTGACAGAACATTTGTCATGAAAGAGAGAGGTGTCCCTTGGATAAAACAGTATTCTTCATGTGTACATCTTGGCACACACTGTATTGTATGGTAAATATTTCACATGGTGAAATATATGTGGGTTGATTTAATTCTGGAACTTCGTGTTTAATGTTTAAAACCATTTTTATAATATGACTCAGTAAAGAGCAGCTACCTGGAGAAAAAAAGCTATGCAAAAATACAATGTGCAAAACAAATGCAGTCTTGTCAATTAAATTGTAGTTCTTTACAAATTGGTAGCCATCTTGATGGTTTTTTAAACTATTGCTAGTAGTAGAGTACCAGGAAAGATCCTTCCATAAACTGAGAACCAAATTATTTGAAATAATTACTTTTTCTAGCATTAGCTGATTTTTAAATTAAATTATCCACTACAGGCTCCCTTTCTCAAGCAATTTTCTATTAAATGGAAAAACCTATTTCATTCTTCTTCTAGGACTGGTTTTAAGCAAAATCTTTTACGACTTTTTGTAAAGCAGTAGAGTTATGTTGATTCCACTGAATTTTGATCAGTTTCTTTAGATGTTAATTCCAAATCTGCAGTGTTTAATTATGGAATATAAAGATACCTAAATCTGTACGTTTTCCTAGGAAAGAGAAAAAAAAATCTTCCAAGTTTCTGCAAAATCTTCTGAAATGCCATTCTTACAGTCTAGCCTTTGCAAGTCATGGTTTAAGTAATAGAGGATCATTAATGTGCAGAAAGCAATTACAGCAGCTATAGATCCATACACCTTGGCATAGTGTAAATGTTTTTTATATTAGAATCTATTATTAGTCTGTCACTACAGTAAAAATAATACATGAAAATATTTTCAAATATATAAAATGTCCTCCAGGAGAGGCGGAGGAAAACAAACAGAAAATTTGCTTTAACAGGACATTCCAAGTGTACTGACTGCTGGTTGATGCCACTTTTTTTCAGTTTCTATCCTCATTTTGAATGCAGATTGACTAAATAGCTGTTAGTGTGTATAGGCTGACCTGATAATTACAAAAATTAATTAGGTAGCTTAGTGCTCAGGTGGCACTGAGTCATGGTGTGTCAGTATTTTCAGGTAATAAAAATGAAGCCCCATGTCAGAAGAACAGATGCAGAAGCAAGTGGATAAATGAAAGAGTAACAAGTCTCTAAGACCAGATGGCATATATTTAAGATTCAGAAAGTGTTTAAGAATGAGGCAGCTGAACTGCTGTCAAAAATAGACACTCTCATTGAAATTAGTTACTATGCTAGAAAAGTAGAGCAAGTGTACCTAAGTAAAAGACAGGTTGCAGAAGGAGCCTTGCAGTTAATGATCCATCATTATATCCCTGGAACTAGAAAATCTGTGGGGAAAAAAGCATTAACCCACCTCAATGAACATGGTAGGACAGAACTAAAGAGAGCTCCTGTTTTTAAAAAAATGTTCTTTCCTGATTAAGATGTTGTTCTTGTCTGTCTGTAACAGGTCTTCTGGCATTACTAATCAAAAACTAATTCTTCACTGCTGCCCTCTGACAGCATATGGGTACCTCCTGATTAGATGCCAGGTTTAAAAATCTCCTGGATGGTCCAGGAACAAAGAATTGTCTCTAATGATGGGTTTGGGTGGTTTGGCAGAAAGCATTGTACGCTTGGGAGCTCTTGAGGGCAGCTGCTACAAAGAAAGGGGGGATGGAGTGTTTTTTGGCGATAGGCTGAATGTGAGAACAAGATTCTTCTGTCCTCAATAAGCTCTGTGCTTGGAGCATTTTGCATGTCAATGTGAACATTTGTATGGGACTAGGTATCTTCTGAAGAATTACCCAGGAGGATGTGTCTCAGTTTATATAGGTTCAAAAAGGACTCATGCTGTACCTGCAAGCTTATTCAATGTCCTGGGAGCTAAAGGGCTCTCCTGATTTTGCACCAGACTTCGGTTTACTTTGGGAAGTGGCATCTAGGGTCATTAAAGGCCAAAGTTGTGCTACAGATCTCACCAGCTGCTGGGCTTTCTGCTGCAAAAAGTAATTCAGGCCAAATATATAAATCTCACCCAAACAGATTATGTATCTGATCTTTGTGTCAGGTTCTCAAATATCACATCAGAATACACTTTTCATCAGAATCAACTGTGGTGATCTTGGGGGTGGATTGCCCCTCTGCGTTAGTTTGCACTGAAATTTTAGTAAGTTCAAGTCTGTACAAGAAAATGAAGTAGTTTCTGCATTCTAGCCCATGAGCATGTACACACATTTTTAGGAGATTTATGCTATTATAACACAAGGAGACCCATAAAATGGCATCATTCCTTCTGCTCAGTCTCATTGTTTCCTGAGTGGCAGTGGAACAGACTCAAAGGCTCTGATACTAATACAGCCACTATCCCTGTAATAGCAGAACTACTCAAACTTTTTTTGTTATCTGATCAGCGTGTTTCAGAATGCCCTATTCCAATATCTATTAATTTTGAATTCCTTATCTGTTAAGTTGCATGTATAATGCAATAGTCTGTTTAATAACATGTCTACATCTATCAAGTGTCAATCAAAAGATACAGTCAATGTTAATGATATGTTCAAAATCCTAATTTTGTAGAGAAAATATCTGTACTGGATAAAATGTTATAAGATATATGAAAAACAAACAGTCCAGACAAAAATTGATCATCTAAGTACATAGCTGAGCTGTTTAAATACTTCGTTAACATCAGTGTTGGAATAGGGCTTTTCCTGTGGTTTGGGTGAAGATGCTATGGGCTCAGAGCAAATTTGGCAAGTTGGTTCTTACCCTCAGAAGCTACTAGAAAGACTGTTGGGTACCTTTTCAAAGTTTTTGCAGTGTAACCAGCACTTCTGTGGCCCTCACCCTAAACAAAGTTGATCAACTACCAAATTTTTACTAGATGAAAAAACAGTTCTTTTGTATAAAACAAGTCAGTGACTGCAAATAGGAATGAGTCACAGAAAATCTCTTGGAAAAAAAGAGTACAGTGAAGTGAAATGGAATATTAAAACATTCACTGATGTTAGTTTCTGACTAATTCTTGCCATAAAAATGCCTGCACAAGAGGTAGCAAAAGGTTGCAAGAGATAGTAGTAATACTGTGCTACCAAAAAAAAATGGGCAAAGTGTTTATACCACCTCATTTTTTATGAGTGTTTGTGCAGGAGTAGTTATTGGGGAAAACAAAATGTAACCGTAGGTGGAATGGGCCAGACAGGTCTGACAGCTCTTGGCAGACTCCACTTGCTTACCTACCAGTTTGTAACATTAGGATATATAGGATTAAGGTATATGGGATTCAGAGCTTTTTGTCCAGATTAGACAACTAATTTTTCTGAAAGCAATACAGTAAGTCAGATATGAGACACTCCCTGTGCTTAGGGTCATCAACAAAATAGTTGATATTTTTGTTAAACTTCATGTCACACATGTTTATCTCAACATGATACCATATTGTTGACCAACTGTACCACAGAGAACATTACTAGCTAATTTTTACTTCTATTGTCCTAATCTTGCACCCTTAGGTCTTCCTGATGTTTGCTTCACATGACTTGCATGTTGACACAATGCACCAACTCACATTTCTGTGACACTCAGCCAAAAAGATTCCTTATATTGCTTTTATTTGATGGGGTTTTATTGCTGAGGATCTGATCAGACTATGCAGCAACAAGGCTATTGGAAATAGCTTCTATAGAAGGAGAGGAGGAGACCCAGAAGTAAGCAGGAGATGATCACAAGAAAACAACAGGGGTTTTTGACTTGGAAAAGAAGCATTTTCAGCTTCTTCCCTAAACAACGGGTTTAGGGCAGCTGTGAAACAGCAGGAGTCAGGAAGCCTTGTGTGATTATATGGTGAGAACCCTCTGGAACACTACAGCACTTCTCTCTGAATATCCCTGTCAGTGTCATCTCAGACTGTAAGGGTTTGTTCTTTTCAGGACAACGAAAGAAAAAAAAATTTAAAAGATAACAAAACCTCTGAATCTGTTGAAGATCTGTTTGCACATGTCCAAGATTCTTGGGTTTCAAAAGTAATTGTCTCTTTCAAGGTATCAACTCAGTTTAGAAAGGAGATGGACTAGGACAGAAAGAGCTAAAGTAAACAAGTTCTTTCTTGAAGGATGGTTTCTTCCCTCTGTGCTCTTGGCTTTGTGACATTGTGTCAAGAGATCTGTTGTTTCTACAGTATTCCAATTACGTTTTCTTCTTTAGTACAGAGTGATTGTCAAGCTGCAAGAATTTTAGAGTTGTAGGTAGGCTTATTAGAAAATCAAGGATTATTGTATTTATTTTAGAAGCATACTTTATGCATGTGGTTTTAAATGAATCTCTACTGTTATGTTATTCTAAAAATACAGCATCCAAGTACACCTAGTGGAAGGGCAATTTGGCACACAGTGCAACATTGTTTCATAAGATATTTTAAAAGTAGTATGGCCACAAGTACCATTGTCACAGGTGACCAGTGATACTTGAAGTGTGTCTAAAGTTGCAGTTAAATGTCTGTGTATGTCAGTGGGAGGTGCACATGCTTGGTACCATGAAAAATTGAGTTCTTTGTCCTAGGGAATTAAATATTTGGATAGTCACACATGAACAGTTTTGCCCGAAATGCATAATTTTGCATATCATCTGTAATTGTGTAGTGTTAAAATAATGGACTTTCCCCAGAAAAACTTTACATGGCACTGAGCAGTAAGGAATGGTAGGAAAATAGACAGGGGAGACTTCTAACTCTGTTGCAGGTTCTGATGTGGCATGGAGTAAAAGAAATAACAAGTATTTTATATAAAGCACTCATTTCTGCACAGAAAAATGAAATAATAAGTGGAATCTTGTGATTTATTGAGCACAAGTGAAGTAGAAGAGGCTGTAAGAGAGAAATAAAATCTGGGTGTGCTCTCTGACAGTAGTCTGCAAAATCTGGTGTGGCGGTGAATTTCTTATCTTTGCATTTTCTTCTTCCCCAGATTATGGGAACATTTGCTTTTCAGAGAGAGAGAGAGAGAGAGAGTAGATTGAGTCTTCTTACTGTAAATGTTGCTATAGCTTCAAAATTAAGTGTGTGAATTTGCAAGGAGATGAGATGCCTATAAAGAAGGAAGAGAATTAGTGCTGTTAGCAGAAAACTGAAGAGAAGATTATGAGAAGGAGGCAGATGAAGAAGGTATAAGAGGAGATGGAGTGCACACTTTTAAATTGTAGTGCTGGGGCTGTCATTGAGTAGCCTACACCTGTGTCTTTTGACAAATTCTAGTGGTATATCCTGAATAAAGTATTTAAGCAGTGGGACTCTGCAGTGCATGCTCAACTTTACTGTTGGCTAAATGTGATTCAAGAAAAGTGCTGCAGTAAGCCTGCTAGAGAGTAATGTGAGTATGAGGGGAAATAAAATTTAGGGGTTTTTTTTTCCCTGATAGCTTGTTCCAGAAGGTGACAGTTTAGCATAGTGAAGAGGTAGTAGGGAGGAAGGTTTTTAAGATCTCGAGGAGCCACAACCAAACGTGGTTGCCCAAAAGGCTTTTGCAGAGTTGCCTGCATACCGCTGGCTGCCTGCATTTAGGAGTACTGACACTCCTGGCTATAGTGTTGCTAAGAACATGTTCATTACTGAATAGACAAAATAGCTGCCTGATAATAGAAGCATATAAGCAATTTCATATATAAATACTGAGCTTGTCAAAAAGTTTAGTATTTCACCTTTATCTGTACGGAATATTGAACTACAAAAGCATATGCTAATTAAAATTGGAGATGGAACAAAAGCCACAGCTTTGGCTGAGAAGCAAAGCAGCTCCAGGAGTGAGATTCCACCCTCTTCATGGGATGCCTGCTGTGTCTCCACTCTTTTCCTTTGCACCATCCCATACACGTAGGCAAGTGAAGAGGAGGCAAAGCACAGCAGGTGCCAGCTCACCTGTCAAGGAGGCTTCCTACACTGGTGGGAAGCTCTAAGGCAGCACTAGCTGCTAGTCAGGCTCAGAAGATACCAGTGATGCATTGAAAAGAAACTTCACCTATGGCTGTGTGGGTCTTGGGTCAAGGCTCTTGATCAGCTACTGGGAACAAGAGACACTATTTATTTGTTTTGAGTAACACTTTCTGCTTGCTGTCAGAGTTGGCATGGAAACTGAATCAGCACTCATTTTTAAAAGAATAGTCCATTCAGAGTGAGGTTAGTCATCAGAGGGCTTACCGCAGGCTCAGGCTGCTGCTGCCAGCACTTAAACCTTGCTCAAGAAGGGATAGAATCCTCAAAATGGTAATAGTCATACTACCTTAACCTTTACTGGGCAAATGGGTGTCTTTTGAGAATGATGTAATCTTGTTTCCATTTGGGTGGTGGTGGGGTCTTTTTTAAAGAGGAAAGAGTTAATTATTTGAAATCCACAACAGAACTTTCTTATTTCAAGAAGATGCCATCTGTTTTTATGAGTTGAATTTAAAGAGTTAACACAATTTGTATAAACAATGATGCATGTAACATTGTGGTGGAAAGCAGCATAATTCTTAAAAGGCTCTAAGCTTAGCACTAGGCATCTGTGAATAGTCAAGATGGAAACCTACACAGCATGCAGAAATTGGCATTTTCAATTACTTTGCCTCTATTGATAAAGAAGATCAAGATATGCTTATTTCTATTCTATTTTATTCCCACACACAAGGGGAGAGGAAAAGAAACGGCTGCTGGTTTTCTGCACTGGCGAGGCTGAGGAAATACGGGTGGATAAATTGCTGTTCAGTGGCATTTCATAAAGCATCTGCTGTGACATCCTGTTCTCAGATGCAAAATGATAAATGTATATATAAATTTGAAAAGTTTAATTTCATCTAAAACCTTTGACTCCTGGCTTTTTGTATCCTCAGAACATAGATCATGCGTATCTTCTTCATTGATACAAGAACTATTTACTTTACACTATTTACATTCAAGACTGTAGTGCTGTTATCAAATTGATCAGGACACTGATTTCTTTTTCATTTGTGTTTATCAAGCAGATAATTTAAGTGAAGCCCTGAAAAAGCTGAAGATAACATCCACTGACAGTACAGCAGATAGCTTGGAGGGATGCTTGGACTGTCTGCTTCAAGCTCTGGCACAAAACAGTAAGTTGTATGGACCTTTCAATTTTTAAATCATATGAGATCAGTGAATTAAAATGTGGCAGAAGGAATTACTCAAGCAGTACACTGATAGATTGGCTGTACTGAGTTTTGGGGGTTTTTGACCCATATGTCTGCAACATTCTGGAAGCAATGAAGACAGGTAACAATGACAGGTAAATACCTGAATATTTGGAAAAGCTATAGTCCATTTCCTTTTCCAAGATGAAGTAGAACGCTTACTTTTTAATTGATCATTCAAGAAAAAAAGAACAGAGGTGGAGAAATAAGTCTGATAACATGGGGGAAAGGATAAGGGAGCTGCTTGCTAATTCTGGTTGAAAGAGCATAGTTTACCATTTGTAATGTATTTCTCCTCATACTTCCAATGGCAGATTTCTTAATTCCAGGAGTTTCAATTAGTAAAACTAGGCTAGAACTATTTTAGAAGGAGATTATTAGCCAGAAAGTAATAAAATCTTCAAGGTTTAGATCAACCTTTTTTTTTTTTTTTTTTGAAGGTGCTGGATTTATTTATGGAATATATAAAATAGTTTAATCCAACCTCCAATTGGATTTATTTCCACTACTTTTAAGCCTAGTACTTAAACAATAAGTACTAAAAAGATCATATGAAAAGTGACAACTTACTTGTCTAAATAACAGTGTTTGCTATTTTTCCTATGAAGGTCACAAAGCTGTGTCAGAGAACAAGTCTGGCAGATGCAAAATAATTTTACTAATATACAGCAAACTTACTGATGCTTCCTTGCAACCAGATGACTCTCTTCTATCTCATTCTAGGGTTTTGCTCTTCCTTCCAAAATCTTTTTTCTTCTAGACTTGTAGCTGCCACATCAGATAAACAGATTATTAGGATTTTGACCTCTTCTTTTTTGGGGTAGTTTTAGAAAATTTATTCTCTCCACAATTTCCCATGCTCTTTGTGTGTAAGTCAGTGACATGGATATAGCCCTGCTGAGCTGCCTGTGATACATTATCTCCACATGTTTACATTTGCCCAAGATTGAGGGCAACTGAAATAATGCACTGAAAATTAGATGGGTCAGACAGGACAGGTTTTTTAAACAGCTTGCTGGTAATTTAGGAACCAGTATATCAATTCTGTTTAAAGGGAACTGGACACTTCCATACCTAAGTTTTGCCAAGTCTCTTTGAACAATGGGCTTTAGTTCTCAAGGTCCTCTGTTGATTTGGGGAATAGAGTTCTGGTTTAAGATAATTTTATGAGAACAGCAGTACATTCAAAAGACTTCAGAGATTGAGGTAAATTGCTTATAATAGATTGATTCAACAAATAGATACAGAATCAGCTTTCTAAATGGTTTCTCATAGCTCTCATCCATCCAGTTAACATCTTAATATGGATTTGGCTGATTTTTAATTATCGTGTATATTATCATATATATGATACCTAGTTATGAGAGACACACTGCACCTTTGTGTCTGTGTAAAAATTATTACACAGTAATAATGAGGAATTGTTTATATAAAAGTACATGTTAATTGTAATGCAGAAATAATTTAAATAATATTTCGCAAATAGCTATTCTGCTCTCTTTTAGTACATTTCCATGTGTATGATTAAATTAATGAAGTATACATTTACATTATACTTCATTAAATCATCATATTAATGTGAGAGAAAAAAAGCCATTCAAGGCTTATTTTGTATTTCGCATTTTAAGAGAATTTTATAGGACTGTGATTTTGTTGGGAGTTCGTGGTAGTATTGTAAATCAAAGAAGTTAAAGTTTTATTCACTGCTTTAAGACTTGGAGATAAAAATATTATTTTATCTTACATGAAATTTAGTACATTACTAATATGCTAATGCCACCCACTCTCATCTACTGCCAGCCCAAATTAGTAGTTAAACTGAATGATACTACAACAAATTGGGATTTTCAGTAAAGGACAACTTCAGTTTTGCATAATGCATGTACACATGAATGTTTTAGTGACCATTACACTGCTTTTAATTGGTATCTGCATGCAGCATAGTTCTGTGGCTGCTGCAGAATGTTAAATTCCCTAGTCTCCAAGAGTACAGTGAAAGTTATAGTTCCGTTTATTTGCATACAATCTTTGTTTTCATTATGCTAAAACATTACTTTCTTCTCATATTTTCTACTGTATAGAAAGAGATGACAAAGTTATGATGAATATTGTAACTTTTTATTTCTTTCTACTTAATCTGCTGTGTTTTCTTTTGTTTTTCACTCTCTTTCTCAAAACTGATCTGTTGATAATCCTAGACAGGTGTAATGCCCTTGAACATGATACCTCCTGCCTGACTTTAGGAGCTATTCTGCCATTTGTCATACCAGTCAAATTAAGGTGCATGCACACACACACATATGCTATACTACAGAAGGGTGAGTCAAATACTCTGCTGAATGTGATAACTGCTGGTAAATATTTGGCAAGCCAAATTCAAATTGTTTTAACTACAATTTATCTAGCAGAAACTTGCATAGCTCTTCATGTCTGAGACCTGGATCTGAAAATCCTGCACAGTTGGTTTCCTTAGGAGACATTGTTTGGAAATACATAAATTCCTATTTATGCAGATATTTTAGTTCCTGTCTGTCACCAGCACTTCTGTCTGAGGCCAGTCATATATGGTCTAGCTTGTGGTACTAGAGAAAACTGAGGAGACTAAAATGAAAGAGGCAATGATGACAGAAGAATAAGACATAAACATGCATTAGAAATGCTTTAGAATAATGACATACCTCATTTTGTGTGGAGTTCCCAATGAAGTTAACTAGCATATCTGGGGATGTCGCAGCCATAAAGTTGCAGTAACATTAATCAAGATTCACAGGTAGTGTAAGAGCACCTCTCAGCTCTGAGGATCTACCTCATTCGCATAAACTGAGAGTCTGTCCACCTTGCATTTGAAAGAAAACCACAAATATTTGATCTCTGTCCACCTGCAAGCACTCACCATCTGCTAAGCTTCCCATAATTCACATTTTCAAAGAAAGGCTGGGGTACATGATCCATATGCATTAGTAGCAGTAAAAAAACACGGCCAGCCATGCACAAAATGAATTACTGGCTTATATTCAATCAAGAGGTGAAAGTCATGTATTACATGTGTTTTGTTTTAACAACTGTACATTAAAACAAGTTACTCCATTGTCTGCTCCATATAACCTGGATTAGTTCTATACAGAAATGGCTTGATGTGTTATTGTATAGAAAGAATTTTGCTGATCTGGAAGCAGACTGTTCATAGTGACATGGAGTGTAGAATGATCATAACAATCAGAAAAGGTGCAAATTTCCTCAAAAGTATGAGTAAGACATGTACTGAAGAAAAGTAATTTGAAAGATCATATGCTTACATTTCTGTTATAAAGTATGCGAGGTATGATTGCTTTATTTTGTATCTCACACCTAAAGAAAAATATGGGTATGTACTACTATTGGATATTGGGAACAATTGGTTAATTGTCTTGTATAAGGAATTACAAGAGAAGACAATGTTGGCCATTATTTTCAATCAACATAGACAAATTTATACTTGATAAGAGCCATTTCATAAATACTATGCCTATCAAAAAAGTGCATTTATCCTAAGATCGCTAAATAAATTCCCACAAGAAAGGACTGCCTGACAGAAAGAAAGCAAAAAGGAAATAGAGGTTTTCTTTCAAACAGCAGGCTCTCTGGGACATAATTATTGCAGTAACAACAAAAAAAGTTACTGCTAGTCCAGACATGCTGTGTTTCAGATACAAGAAGTTACAGAAGACATAAATAACCCAGTTTTGATAAATGAGAAATCTGAAAAATCTGCTGAGAATGTTATTTTTGGCTCTGCTATATTCAGCATAAGAGGCTGAAAATGCCCACTAATCCCAGCTTTCAGCACCTGGCTCTGAAAATGCCTGACATGTAGCTGAAGTGCAAAGCCTGGCTCATGCATTTGAAATACTTTTTTACATATAGTTTTTAGGAGACTAAGAATATGGGTTTACATGTTTGTGTGAAGAAATGGTTAAGCAAAATCACAGTAGTAAAGCTAAGCTTGTGTGAGAAGGCAACACTCCACTTTTGAAAGGGATTTAGAGATGTTGGAAATATTTGAAATAATGCACTTTACATTAAAGATGTAGCTGACTAAGATGCCCTGTTTTCTACTTGATGAGCTCTGCTGATACCTGGTAACTTAAGGAACCATCTCATGACACATGAACATTTTAAATTCATGCTTGAAACTGGAAATCTCAGCATTATTCCAAGGCTACTTTAGAGTGCCATTTTTCTTCCCATAATGAGCACAGTTCCCTAAAAGTACTTTGCTTTGCCCCAGAATATATATGCTGGAGCCCTGCTTTGTTTAGAATATACTGGCTGTGTTGTATCAGGGAAAATAACATTGTTACAAATTACCTTAGCAATTTCTAGTAAGCTTTTGCCATCAGTTCCTGCTGTTCCAGCCTTCTGGTGTAGGGACCATGGGCTTGTCCCTTGTACCTAAAGCTTCTTGTTCAGGTTTTCTCTTGGGAGTCACCAGTGAGTTTTCTGAAATGTGGTTGTTCCTTTTTGATGGTATCTCACAGGAGGATGTGTTAGCATCTGGAGTGCTTAAGAAAATCTTGGATATCTGGAGACACAGCAGATTTCTCACATTTCTTTTTCAGTGGTGAAACTTTCCATTGAATGCCCTAAAATTTTGTTAGGCACATGATTTAACAGGCATCTGGTTTTCTCCCTTTAATTATTTTGGTGAATTTCCAGTTCTCACAACCGTATGTTTACACAGAGGTTATATTTCAGATGGAAATTGATTTTATTCTGTTCTTCATAGCTGTGGCTTCCGTATGTTGTTGAATTTAGTTAATACTTGTGCTTCGTATACTTGATGTTCCTTTTTCTGATCTTCACTGGCCATAGAAAATGGAACCGTTCCTCTACTGAAGTGGAAACAATCATGAAGAATTGAGAATTTTATAATTATGTAATTCAGAGCTCAACTAAAAAAAAAAACCCTGAAATTTTAAAATGTATTATTGTTGCTATTAATACCTTTGATTTGTGAAAGGAAAAAGCAAGATTTACTATTTTTATCTATTTATGATTTTTTTGGACATTCTTGGTAGTTCTGTGTATGTACTTTTATTTATTCATTGCAGAGTCAGGTAGGTAACTGTCTGCTTAACTTTTAACACTAAGTGCCATCTGATTTCAGTGAAGCCTTGTACCTCTTTAGTACACAGAGGATTAAGAAGCAGTCATTTCATCTTTTGTTTCCACACCCCTCTCACATTAGCATGAAAAAATCTATCCTCCTGCCCCAAACATAGAAAAAAAAAATTAAGTTGTAGAACCTTTTGCCATAGTAGAGTTATTCTAAGGCACCAACAACTGAAATCACTTTCATTTTTTCCTATTGGCTAGACATCTTAAGCTTTCTCCATTCCCTTTTGTGGAATGGAGCATGGAGAAAAAGCTCCACATTTCAGAGCTTGCTCAAACAAACATATTCTTTAACATCAGCACACTAACCTTCCTCTGTTTTGAAGAAATTGTATGAGCAGAGTGAGAGTAAAATGATGCAACTGTCATTTCATGCAGATTGTGGCCAACAAACAATGCTTTCCTGATTGTGAATGCTTGCACAGTATTAAAGCTTAAAACAATGACTGTCTATAGGCCCTATTCTGACCCTCTAACTTCTGACCACGGTTGTTTTGTATATATAAAAAAGAGCTTTCAGCATCCCTGTAGATGTAGCACACTTTACAAACATATAAGCTGTGACAAGGCAGTGCATAAGCACATCAAGAGAGCTTACACAACCAAGGGGGTAGGCAGTGGTACTAATTGGATTAGTGGCCTATTAAAACAACTGATAACTAGTAGAATTAATTTCACTGACAAATAGCATTTCCATGCTTTCTTACTCCTCTTTGATCTTTAGCATCTCCCTTTCTTCTTAGCAGCAGTCTCCCTTCCAGGAGGATTTTTGATCCTCCATGGCTGTGCCCTCCAGTGATCCCCACTGTATGTCTCCCACCTGTGATCTTGGAAGGAAAAGGATGCCACACATGGATGTATACTCAGACCCAGCAGGCACGGACCTGCATGTTAGTCCTGACATGTAAATGTCTCAGCCTGAACATTCAAACAAGCAACAGACATTTATGGTGTTATCCATGAAGAAGAAATACACAGATGAAAGCTAGAACATCCTCCTCCAATAAGATAAAAACTAAACAGTATCATTGCTAACTGCCTACTGAAATTTATAGTTATCTGCTGAGATTAAAGTATTCTTTAGGTAGATGGTTTCCTTAGCCTACGACAAAGATTTTAGGACTTAATTACTATTCCTGGTTTGTCTTGGAAACTAAAAAAAATATTAAGAATAGCACTAAGACATCACAGTGCCTTGTAGGACTTGTTTTCTTTATGTATTGAAGACATGAACTAATGTCTGTTTAGCTACTACTAAACCTTGATTCAGCATCTTTGGAATTCAGTGGAGTGGGCATAATGCATTTAATGTCTATTCAAACCAAGGGAGGGAGAGGGAGTAGAAATGAAAAAGAAAGAAGTGAAACTAAATGGATGAGTAACAAGGAATACAGTGGAACATAAGATTTTTACTTTAGAGGAAGAAGAGAAATGGCAGAAGGGAGAAACAGAAATAAAGATAAAATTTTTGAAAATATAAACAAACAAGCTAAATGCATATACCTGAGTGGCTGGTAGGAAGCAATCAAACCAAACACCCACATCTCAGACCAGCAGGAATTTCTAGTCTGCTTCTGACACAGATAATCTCTTGTAACAGAAGCAGGAGTTCAAATTTAATTGGGCCAGCTCAGCCAATCAAACCATTAAGCTTACCTGCAAAGATTTCTGGTGAAATGCCCTGCTAACAGTTGGGCATCCTGATGAGTATTTTTTAAGAGGGAGTTTTGGTTCAAGCACTGTGTTATAAAGCGTTCCTTCTTTTTGCTGAAAAAGGATGTTGCATCTTAGCTCATGGGCTGTTGCCTTGTCATGATATTGTACACACATAATCCAGAAATGTTTTCTCATTAAGAGCTGTATATAATATATTTTTACAATATAACTATACTAAATTAAGGTGACTGCTTTTTATTGGCCTGCCTCCCAGTAAACTGGCTTACACTAATGATACTGAATGGTAATCACTGCTGCTTAGTGGGATTATATTTTACATAAATTCCCCTTAATAGTGATGTATTTAGTTAGTGCCAGATAGTTAAATGTTTATCCAAGTGTTAAATTCCAAGTGCTATTCAATGAATACACAATGTGCCAAATAAAGATTAACTATTGCATTTTTTTCTTTGCAGAAGGCATCAGTGAATAGAGGTTCCAGATAATAGAATTGACACATCTTTTTTTCAGATTGCCTCTGTATTGCATTTTCAAAAGGCAGGCCTTTTCTTTTGCTTCTATATTGCATTTCAAAAATGCAAAGGAAAACGCCTACCTTTTACCAAAAAAATTATATTTAGAGATCACGTAATTCACAATTTCAGGTCTGCAGTTTCATTCTTAGCTTTGCTCCAGTCCCTTATAACTTTAAAATGTGATCTTTTTTAGATTAGGTTTTCTTTAAGCTACTCTGATAGCACAGTTCACTAAAAATACCAGCAGATTAAAAATTCCTTTATGTGTCGACATACTCTTTCGATAAGCAAAGGGTGGAATATCACAGCAGGAATTTCAGCTCACTTAAGAGCACTCTTAAGAGATTGCTTAAAAGGAACATGAAACATTTCCTCCATATAAAATGATCAGCTTTCAAATTTAATTTGATGTTAATAAACTAAATCAAATTTGGGGAAAGGATTTTACTCCATAGGACTGGCATTTATTTTATTTTATTTTGAAGAACTAAAGCATGAGAATACTCTTTATCCTGGGACCTGTACTAAGTTCAGTCAGTACAAGTAAGGGAGGAGCCAGGGGAAAATGTCAACGGAGGCTGAATACAAAACACAAAGATGTGAGTGTATGACATTTGTACTAAGATGCCAGACAACAAACTTGGCAGCTGAGGCACAGATATCAAACTCTTTCAGCAACCTTGCTACTGAAGTGGTTACATCCTGGAGCGGGTGAGTCAGAAAGGGGGAACAGCTTGGATAAATCCACCAGCTATGTGCCAGGGCTCAATATTGGATCCAGTTCAGGATCTCAGGGGTGCCAAGCTCCCTAACTAATTTTCTGCCTTTTGCTATGACCTATTCAGGGAAGTATATGTACATTTTTCTTCATTGAAGGCAAAGATGTCACATATTTTTTTACTTCATTGGTACCTGCAACCTGCTATTCAATGGGCAGAATCTCATCCTGAAATTCACTTTTATACTTTGGATGTAGCTTTTGGAGAATTTAATCATCGGGACTCATGCAGCTAGTTGATTGATAAATCTGTCTCTCCATCTGTCCTTCCTTCCTTGTTAGAACTGAGATTTTAATTACAAACATCTGTGTACTGTCTCTTTCTTCGTTAAAAATAGGAATTGAAGTTGCCCTGTAGCTGCTGACAGAGACAAAACAGAGCAAACACCATGATGGAAACATTTGTACAGCTAAGGGAGAATCCTCCCTCCTTGCCTGATAGGTGTCTAATTTCAAGGATAAGTGAACAGGCAGATTTTGGGGGTTTCCCCATGAGAGAAGGAGCATGCTAAAAAGAAATCAAATCTCTACAGTTATTTTTATATATTTATTATTATTATTATTATTATTATTATTATTATTATTATTATTATTATTATTATTATTATTATTATTATTAT